>JAAAKL020002804.1:0-24854 GCA_010016065.2 Carybdea cf. marsupialis auct. non (Linnaeus, 1758) | reverse complement strand
AAGTTTCTTATTTTACTGTCATACCCTATATATGACTATAAGAATGATATCCTTAAAATAAGGATAAGCACACATTACCTTGCCACTACTACCTCGAATCGAAGCTGAGGCCATAAATTCATAGTGAAAGTGCGGTACTATTCTAACATCGTGCCATTAAAAGTGACAAACAGCTACCAAACTTCCCTGGCTAAATTATCATTCGTGTAGGTGGATACTATAAAAAAGTTATGAAGCAGACAGTTAATCAGGTGACAGTTAGATGAGAAAACGGTAGGAAACTGGATGGATCTCTCCTGACGTAACCGAGGGTAAAACGAAATTGCCTCTTTATCGGTTGTTCCGTCTGAGCTAAAATAAGTAGGCAAGAAAATACAAGCTATTTCCATAGCGATGATATATTCAGCCCACATTATCTATTTTTATATAAGCAAACGTGACCTGTGCCGTTGATGTGGCAATTTTTAAGTCCTTAAAGAAATAGGAGTTCCAAAGACAGCAATTTCACGGGTCCTTATCGTTATTGATGATCCCATCTGCCCATAAAAATTGGCGATAAGACTTTCGTGTTACTCTTATCGTCTTTTAATGGCATTCTACACCATAGTCTTCTTGCTACAGAAACGCCCTCAGATTGATAATAATGTTTATTGCTATCACTTTTCTTCAATGTTGATGCAGCTGCATCAGAAAAATAGATCAAAGCGTCTGATTACAGCCTTGCACACAAACCTTATCTCTATGACAATATTTCAGACCATCCTGCGTTCCGGACCATCCTACGTTTTAGCCTCACTCTAAACTATTCTGACCACAAAGAGGCTAGAATAAACAAGCTCAGCTATGCCTCATTCTAAGGGACTTGCTTAGTCATAGCAACGTATACGCAATTCACGAAGGTTTCCAAACTTTGTACATTTATGTAATCGCATGACATAATAGCCTGACGTCAATCAACTTTGACTTAGAGAACAAGGTAACGCAAAATGGTTAGGCTTGAATATCCCAACCTATTCCTGATAAACCAAATCTAGAGACACTAGCAAGTTCTGACTTTAAAACACCTGTTGATGGGTAATAGGACCAGTTTAATTAAACATCTAAACAATTGCCTTAGAAAAAGTGATTGATGATGGGCCTGGAGGGCTGTACTTCCAAGGTATATTCACAAGACGAAGCTATTGATGCCTCTTCTGTGAAGGACTAGGAGTTGGCGACTAGAGAAGCATTACGAATTCGCTATGGGAGAAGGGAAAGGCCGAGGACGAACTGGCCACCAAACATCAAGAAGGATGTACGGCTGATGCACATCTGTTTGAGTTACAAACCTGCTCTGTGGCCAAGAATAGAAACGACTAGAATATACGGACTGCCTCATGCGTCTGAGCTGGCCTCCATTGCTCCCTTCGGAGAACAACATACTATTGTGAGCAGTGCCGGTTTTGAAGGATGCGGGGCCCTGGGCCGATAAAATTTGCGGGGCCCTATGAAGTCATGCATTGCAAGGAAGTTCAGCCATGATCATATTGCGGAAGTTCAAGATACATTTTATTCCTTCCAGTGGATACAGTTTCGAGTTTTCACTTACTTCCATGATATTGATATGGGCTCCGTCGGCCTCCCCCTAAAACCGCCACTGATTGTGAGTTATAAAATCGGAATTAAATTCTACCAAAGACACGTACAAACTCGTTTCTCATTTCACATGCCACATAAATTCATCACTACCGTAGAGCAAAATATCCGACATGCTGTTTTGATATCTTCATCTTCTAGATGCCATATCTTACGACATAGGCGATCATGGAATGCCACTGCTGTCTGTTTTAGCCATCTGAAAGAGCACCACCTGATGGTACTTTCTACCTTTTTCTCTAATCCACTCATTCAAACTGGGCAGCCAAAGTGTTCGTCTCCTTCCTCTGCTTCTCTTTTCTCGATCTTTCCACTCAACACTAGGTTCTCCATCCCATCCTTTCGTAAAACGTGCCCCCAAAATCTGCCTTGTTCTTAGATCTAATAGTAACTTTCTACCTATTCCGGCCCTTTTAAACACCTCTTCTTTTGTGATCTTGTCTGTCCAAGGACCCTCATCATTCGCCTCAAGACCAACATTACACAGCTCTATAAACGCTTTCTCATATCTGCTGTTATCGTCCAAGCTTCACCGGCATATATCAGCACATGGTAAACATAGCAGTTCAAGATCCTCAACCTAGTCCGCATACTAAGTGATTTATTTTTGATATCACTAAATTATAATAGGATTCCTAGACTATGAATATATTTCTAAACTCTTATATCCCTCAACTCTTCATACATTTATCAACTTCAAAGGCTTCTAAAAACTCCAGAATACCGAAGGGCGTGAACAAAACTAGTGTCCAGACTACTTCCAGAACACGTGAAAGAAGGCGCTGTGGTTCGGTTTCCGGATGCGAAATTTCTTATGCCTGTAGCCGCTATGCGCATACTTAGAAAAATTTGAATTCTAATATGAAAATCCTAAATCCATTAGTCATTACTAAAGCTTGGTAAAACTGGAATGCCTGTCCCTATAGCACGGTGAAAAAGAGCGCGCCACGTCACTAGCTCTTGATGGTTTTTTCTCATTTCACCTGCTTAATGTACGGCCTTCCGCAGCAGCATGCATCAGTTCTATTTCTGTTCTTTCGGGGCTTGTACTGCTTACGGTATATGTAGAAGCGCACACTATGTCAGGGTAGAGGTGGTTGTGCTGTTACTGCACAAACCCCAATGGATGCATAATGGGTGTTTAATTTCACTTTGTTTCTTTGTTTAAACTGCGATTGCTGAAGGCGTGCATATTCCCTGTGGCAGCCTATGCATGTGAGACTTAGGAGTGTCATGTACCCAGCGATGAACAAATGAGAGCATCAGAAGTGAGCTGAAGACTGACTGGTTACTGCAGTATGTAAAGAAACAGAAAGTCACCTACTTTAGTCACATCAAGTGGCATAACGGGGTAGAAAAGGGGACTATGGAAGGGCACATAGCAGGAAGGAGAAGACGGAGATTTAAGTGCGAATGGGAAAGGCCTATCATAGATCTTTTCGGAACAATGAAGGAAGCTGGAAAGATAGCAATGCGAAAGGACTGGTTTTGTGTTGCCACGAGGAAGGCTCCGCTCTCATTAGAATGCCTTTGATGGTGATGATGATTGATCACATTTTCATATTTCATCTTTTTGTGTCTCTCAATATTGATCTGCATTCATGCATCGAGCACTCTTGTATACTCAGATAATATATATATGTACATTTGAAAAGTGCCCCTTTCCACAGCAATGTGATGGCTAGGCTTACTGGGCACGATAAAGCTGGTAGATGTCTTCCACGGCGTACTTCGCTTGTACTTTCCGTCCGAGTTGAACACTGCGTGATACATATCTCAATCTATGTTCACCTAGAACACTTGCAGTGCGTCAAGTAGGGAATTGACAATGTAAGCCTCGGTGTGTGCATTCCTAAATATGTCCAGACATTTCTATTCCGGTCCTAAAAGGAGATGTTTCCATAACAATGTGATATTTTTAAGTAAAGTCAAGGATTACTAAGTTAGGGTACGAAACTTTGGCGGCTATCTATCTAACTAGGTACGACAGTAAGACAGATGGTTGCGACCTGGGAAGGGCTTATTCTCCTGGCAACCGTGTCTTTAAAATGGCTTACAACGTTCAATTGTTGCGTGTACTGTAGAGGAATATCTTTAACAAGCGCTGTACTCTGAAATATGGTAAACTGCAGTCAAGCACCTTTGTGGAGAAAACTTCGGGAAATAGACTCGAAATTAAGTACAACATAACTCTATAGGACATGCCTGCGTATACCATCACAAAAAAGGAAAGTCCAAATTTACAATCTTAACGTGACAAGAAGTAGATATCAAAGGCCCCGTGACGATTCTCCAAACCCTTGGCGAATATAATGTATTCACTCGAATCTCTTTAAAATATGGGGTGCATGTAGAATAGGATGCAACTTGTTTCCCTAGTTCCATTTATCTAGTAACCTACGATGAGAAGGCATGGCTCGGTAAAATGAACGCCTTTTAGAACATATTTGTCGTTAGTATCCAAGTCAAATATGGGGTGCATGTAGAATAGGATGCAACTTGCTTCCCTATTCCCATTTACCTAGTAACCTACGATGAGAAGGCATGGCTCGGTAAAATGAACGCCGTTTAGAACATATTTGTCTTTAGCATCCAAGTCAACAACAAAACTTCCTTACAGTGCAGGGCATAACTTTAAGAATTTGCGAAATTAGCTATGCACTTTGAATATTCTCCGTTTGAATCTCCTAAGAAAACAAAAGTTTAAAAAAGTGATCGAAGTTGGGGAGTGGTAGATAATATGCATTCGCGCTTTTCAAACAGTCCATCAGAAAGGCAAGATTGCGGTGTTCTTCCACAAATCAGCATCCAATAGAGATTTGTGAATAAACAAAAATGCTAATCTGAAACTTGCTATTTTTGTTAATTGATAGCAGAGCAGTAAATTGACAAAAGGGGCATTGCAATGCCATTAAAAGGATAATGTAACATGAACATAATTAAATTGAGTTAAATGGGAGTTACGTTAGTGGATGAAAGTGATGACTACTTCAAGCAAATATGCACATAACCAGCACGACAAGCATTTTACAATTGCAGGGCAATTAAACCCCAAGAATGAGTTACAAAAAGAGCGACTTTATCCTATACTATCGGGTGTTCATGTTAAAACTAAAGTCTCTAACCTTTAAGGTATATTTCTATGAATTGTATGGTAGAATGGTACCTTCATAAGGTCCTCCCTGTCACACTATCCACAAAGAAAGGAGGGTAGATTGCGAACTGGCAATTGTAAGAGAGCTGTAGCCTCTGCAATGTCTAGCCTTCTTCAAACATCAAATCGTACTCGACTACTGGAGCACTGCCATTTCTTCAGAAGTTTGAATTTGCTACTTGGAGTGCTAGAGGTCTGGGAATGCGAAATGAAGAGACAGGCAGAAGTAACAGATTTTTGGATACTTGCCGGAAACAAAGTCAAGCTGACGCGAATGAAAAAAGACTGAAAGCGACTGTGAGGTGTTGCTATTACCACAAGTGTAGAGCCTAATGGACATGTAAGTAAGAAACGGTAGAAAATATCTTGGTACTTGTTGTAAAGGTATAAGAAATATCGTAGGCTTGCATGAAAATACTAATTCAGGAATAGACTGAACCCCCATTTTTCTCTCCTATGTCACGGCCGTCAAAGAGAAGCTGCCTAATGTTTCCCTGGAATTACATAGTTCATAACTTTTCACTGACTTGTAGTGCCAGCACATTATAAAATTTACCATAGTAATTTTAATATCCTTTCTATGATGCGCCATAGGCATTTATTACTCTAGGAAGGATAATTCTGAATAATCATTGTGATCTACTATTCGCAATCAACAAGGCAATCTCTCCTACACTTCACTATCAATCTGATTACATCAAAATATCAACAACTGTTTTGTTCTTAGCATCATGTGGTGTCAGACAATGATCAAATTATTACAGTAATGTTAAAAAGGAGCTTCTTAGGACTGAATGAAGTACTAGTTGCCATGTATAGTCTACAAAACCTGCTTGTGAACTTCAATGTTCAATGTATCGGTGCACGGCGTCATTTTGCGTCCGCATGCGCAGTTTCCTCTAGCGAATTAAATGTTACTAATAAACAATGTGGTACCTCCACCAAGCTGCACAAGTTAACATTCAATTGCCCTTGTAACTCATGTGGAAAAAACCCAAGAATTTTCTGCAATGCTTACGCCAACAAAGAAAAGACTAGGGTAACTTTACATAGTTATAGAAAAGTAGAAAAAAAAATCATGTTAGCAAAACAATCTTCCAAAATGCTGAGGGAGGGCATTTTATCAAACCTTGCGGTAGAAGTGGGTTGAACATCATCAAGGTGACAAATTGCGATGTGGTTTTCACTCATAATAAGAGACAGTATTTCGGATAAATAGAGGCTACCTAACGAAGATGCGGTTTTTCGAAGTCTATAATAAGTTGAATAGAATTCAACTGCAACGGAGCAGGTAGAACGTAAACTGCATTCTTGTGTCAAGTTGTGTACAAAATGGGCGAAGTTTGCCTGAATCATAGATGCCTGATTTAGGGATCCGAGATCAAATGTAAAATTGTTCTAAACGTTTAGGCCTATCAGTAGTACGAAACTTAACAATTGTATGTAACAGAATCGTTTTGCTACAAGCTCTCGATAGTCTATAACCACAGCAGTCGTCTGGAGTGGAGGTAGAATACTGCTACGAAGGGGATATATGGAGGCTACCATCATAGATCATGAAAGTCATCGCTACGAGTTTCTTAATCTCTGCTATCATAAATTTTGGAGGGGCAGCTAAGTTCGCGCAGCCCTTGCTACGTGCCCGTCTACAGCTTTCTTTGTAGCTTTTTAGAAGAGTACTTACACCCTAATCAATTATCAACACCAAGTCCCTTGTACTACAGCTTCGGCCGCGGAAAATGAGGCCACGAAACCACAACAAAAAATATTTAAAGATCTTAACTATTGTTGTGCTGATTCTCCTTGTGCATTTCCACACCATACTTTTGACGATGGAAATAATACAGACACCCTTTTCACTTCTGTTACAACAACCTGTGAGCATTCATTATCTACGAAACTGTATATCTTTTACGTTGCAGTCAGTGGCGGTTTTAGGGGGAGGCCGACGGGGCCATGGCCCGAGGCCCCGCGCTTGTAGGGGGCCCCGCCCCTCAATGCTAAGAAAAAAAGAATGTGTCTGACTGCCCATATCAATATTATGGAAGTAAGTGAAAACTCGAAACTGGATCCACTGGAAGGAATAAAGTGTCTCTGGAACTTCCGCAGTACTATCATGTCTGAAGTTCCTTTCAATGCATGACGTCATTGGGCCCCGCAAACTTTTTCGGCCCTGAGCCCGCACCCTTCAAAACCGCCACTGTTTCTGACTGAGACATGAGACGATTTGTTACCAAGGCTGCAGAAGAGACTAGTTTCTACGTCTTTGTGGGCTAAATATACCCACACGTACCTACACGTACCCACACAAGTAGACCAAAATCAAAGGTGCCGCTATTGTCCAGTGAGCATATTACAGTGATAACAGCTATTGTTGAAAATTCCACTAGGGTTCAAAACACCCTCGAAGCTTGGATAAGGTGACGATATAACATGAAATGGTGGAGGGAAAGGGACCAAAACCGGGAGTCTTTCATTGTTCATGATGTTTTTAGAACGGGATTCATGTACGGAGCTGTTGTTGACTTGCCAAAAATAGTCGTTAAAAACTCCCTTAATATACACATTTGAGAGAAAAATGAATGTAGATAGAACCTGATGCTGTTCTCCTACATTTTTTGAATATTATGAGCACCATTAGGCATCTCTGTGGTACACATTGGGTGGTAAGAAATTGAATCAGATGTTTTGCTAGATGCTAGCAAATATTAACTTCAAATTCTGTGCAGATTTCATATAAACGTCGAAACCAGGTGAAGAGATCATGAAACATAAGTTTCACAATCTCTGCCTGGTGCATACACCCATGCGTTTTAGTCCTTGCGAAAGCTCATCATAGTACTATTTCATAAATCCCATGCTTGAAAAGCTCATCGCTAAACAGTCTCAAAAATTTAGAGTATGCCCTTAAGGGGTGCTAGAGACCTTCGAGGGGAGGGCTCATGATTGGAAGAGCAACGCCCTCGTCATGCACCTAAATTTTCACCGACAGAAAAATTTTGATCATTTAGATATTGAGACAAGGATCCTTCCGACCTTTCAGACCAATACATAGTATGATTCAATCGCATACATAATACTAGGACAAATATTTATCTTGTTGCTGATACTAGTCTTCCATTATGGAGGAATCAGACGATTGCAGTACCATGGGCGCAGATCGCTGTAAGAATGTGGGGTGAGAGGGGACAAAAGGATTAAACGTGAAAAAATTGACATTTCTTGACCCAAAAGTGGGGGGATAAAGTAGCTGTTGTTCCCCCATCCTGAAAAGTGAGGGGGGACGAGCCCCCCATGTTACCCCAAGAATCTACGCCCATGGACATTACGGACCTTTCCAGTTCTTTTTTCACGGGTGAAGTTGTCTTTCGATAAATCCATTCAGATTGTGTCTTGACGGTGGCTCGGGAAGTGCAATGTTGGGCGAATATTGAGCACGATTTGGGCGAGGAAGCACATGACCAGTTTGGCAACACTGTGACTTGATCAATGATGGCAGATGTTCTAAAGCTTTACAACGGGTTCGATTTCCCAGCCCTTGGATTAGGGACCTGGCAAAGTAAACGTGGGGAGGTAGAGAATGCTGTAAAGGTAGCTATTGAGTGTGGTTACAGACATATAGATTGCGCTGCTGCATATTCTAATGAGAAGGAAGTGGGGAATGCATTGAAAGAAAAGATCGACGGAAAGGTAAGCGTAAAGCTACTAACGATTTTAGTTGTTTAAAGAAGCAAATTTAATGATTACTGTTCTCTTTTGAGAGCTTACGCAGATCTTGGCGATTATGCACTGCTTATTGCGAGGTACGATGAAAAATTGCAGTGGTTCAACTCATCTTCTTTGGTGCTTTTGTCCTTTCGATCGCACCCCACCCCATGCGAGATGTTTCCCCGGTATTTCATTGAGTATGATGAGTGTTATAATTATTATTATTTATCCACCCACCAAACCCATTTTGTCACTTTACTTTTGCGTGAAGTTTTTGACTAATCGGTTGATACTGACTTTCTTGAGGGAATTGATAATTCTTAACCCCCTAGCCCTATATTTTATAGGGGATTCCCCTCACGTAGTAATTGTTTGCCGTTTGGTGTTAGAATCAACGGTTAGGCTGCATTTTTCCTGCATTTTCCTCTTGTAATTGTACGATTACCTTTATAGATTCTTAAGAGAATTTTCAATAATAGTACACATGGTAAAGGAAAAAGATAGTAAAAGTGACAACTGTAAATAGAAGACCCCCCTGGTCTAGTATGCATGACTTTTAGTTAGAATATTAGCTTGTCCATTATTTCTAGCTTTTTTATTGATAAAGTCCATTGATCCCATGTTTTTAAGACCACAGAAACTTTATGACTGTATTTTATGTACATTATTTTCATTGTCTTTATCAATTTTTTTTTACTAGTTATGGCTTTTAGCTTTCCATTTTGAGACCCACTGAAAAAGGCACAAACTTGTTTAAAATCTAACTCTGACGAAACAGAAGCCATACCGGTACTAATGTTACATGTAATATATCTAGGCCTTATCAAAAAACTCATACCAAAATCAGGTACCAACCTACTAGGTATGATACCCATTATTCTCTCAATATTCTTCTATGCAATGACAACACCGTCCAATTTGGTATTGATGCCAACCACATTTTACCTACATTTTGTATCTGGAACCACCCATAGCCATTCAAGAAAGATGTCACCACCCAGCCCTAGTTAATTGATTTGATTTAGACCACTGAGCCAGACCAGGGCAAATAATTGGCACAAAAACATTCAGTCCTGATTTTATTTTTAGACTTCAAACACATACTGCAAATGATAGAGTTTTCTTCACATTCCAGCAATTATTGTTTTATGAATGATTAATGAAACAAGAGAAGAGAAATACAACATATCCACAGTGAAAAGCATTGGTAAAAGTAGGCATAACTCACAAAAGCAACAGATATGATAGATATGTATAAAAGGCAGAACTGCCCAGCAACAAGTTAAACCAGTGGTCCAGACCATGGCTTCCTTAAAATGGAACATAACACTGTGGTAACTCCCTATACATTAATATACCAATCTTTGACCCTTTATTGTACATTGAGTGCCAATCTCTTTTGCATCAATACTGTCAAGTCACTTCTTATGTTCACAAAAAGGTTTCATGGTAAGCATGTAACATCTCTTCAAATGTGCATCATACAAGTTTCTTTTTCGTGCTTTGCCTCTCTTCTCATGTCTACAACTGGGAGTAGAATGAAAAAGATATGTATGAAAGGTATTGATGGTCAGCCCTAAGACCAGTTTAGCTAGCAGCCCTGCTCTGTCCTTTTTCAACTCTTTCTACATGCTGGGAAATAGAGTTAGTTATGGACATTCTGCATGGAGACTTTTTAGGCAATGCTGTTAAGGTTATCCTTTTTAGATCTTGTTTAATATTTGTTTCTGTTTATTATAATTTAGACTCTAGACTGTAGTGTTGCAAAGTTTCATTAAGTACCAGCAACATATTTTTCTAGGCTTCCAAAGTTACAGCAATGTCTGATGCGGCAATGTCTGAAACCTCATTTATTCATTACCCACTAACACATATTATAGGAGAGTTAAGGCAGAGGATATACTTAGAATGTGCGGTGTCACACAACTGCTCAAAGTTTTCTTAGATTTCCTGAAAAAAGGGGGTCCCTTACACATAACTGAATCTGAGTGGCTGGTCATGGGGCCAGGGAAGGGTCTTCTTTTACAGATATGCATCTAAAATTTACCGGGCTTTATTTTGACCTATTTTCGTATCGAAAGTCACATCACATTACCAAATATATTATTATTTCATGACCACAATCTTTTTAATGCTCAATATTTCACCTTGTTAAAACCTACATATCGTGCAGTATACAAAAGAGGAGGTTCAGGGGAGTACAGGTAACAAAAAGCCAGGTCATTAGGTTCAAATTTTGAGGAGTTATTACAGATTTATTGTTTTATATTTTGAAGCAGCATAATTAAAATGATATGAAACCAAACCTTCCATTTCACTTAATAAAGCTCAAATCTCTTCGTTGTAGTAAAACATTTATCTGGCTCTGAAAGACTTGGTGTTTTGCATTGAATGCTGTGTCATTGTCTAACAGTTTCATTAACTGTTGGACCCCTTCCCTCCACACATACACACATGCACATACACTCACTCACTCACTCACTCACTCACTCACTCACACATGGACACACATCAATACACACACAATGCAGGAATGATTTTCCTGATGCCTTGCTTAATCTCAGTGACATTTCCAGTGATAACCCTTAAATGGCACAAATTCAAGAGCCCTTTAACTTTAATTAGTTGTAGACACTACCGGGGCTGGTCTGCCTCTGGGATTTTTCTTCAAAAATAGGTTGTAATCCAATGAGATGTTTTGAGATATTGCTTAAAAAAGCACAAACCAATTACAGTAATCTGTGTATTTATTTGCTTATTTGATGGTTACAGCAATGTCAAAACAGGCCCTTGATTGAATTATATAATAGCAGCAACCATTTTTTGGGACAGGTCAAATTCAGGAATTCCCCCTATTATCTGCCATGCTCCTAACCTTGACCATAGACATATAGAAATGTACAGACACATGTATATGTATATATAATTATAATAACTCAATTTACAAGAATGCTCATGGTGTTAACACAAATTGATAGATATAATAATCTATATGCATATATATGTATGTAGTGGTCAGTTCCAATATACATAAAGTAACACTGATGAAGGCCTTTAAAAGGCTAGAACATGATCAAGCTGGTAGGGGGAGCTGAAGTGTCAGATTGACCAGTTGTATTCTCTCCTAACTTTTAGGCTGGTGTGGTCCAATGGTTGGTTGTTTGTCTTCTGGTCATGAAGACTTGGGTTTGAACCCACCTGGCTGCAAGTATTGAAACAGTGTTGGTGGTGAAAGCCCTTCTCAAGTTTCCAACATATATCTCTGTTCATTGCTTTGTGTTATTTCATATCTAAACATATACGATCAATTGTGTCTATCAGTTCCAATATGTATATGTTTAAATATATGATAAAATATTTTCTTTTGTTGGTACTTAGGTTATTGAGCGTAAAGACCTCTTTGTCACTTCAAAACTATGGAATACACGACATGCACCAGAAGATGTGGAAGTAGCCTTAAGGCAAACACTGTCAGATCTTCAATTATCTTATTTGGATCTTTATCTGATACACTGGCCAATTGCATATCGAAGTGGTAACAACAAATTTCCTAAAAATCCAAATGGTAGTATGATATTTATTGATGTACCACTTAAGGACACTTGGGCAGCCATGGAGAAATGTGTTGAAAAAGGACTTGTTAGATCAATAGGTTTGTATTTTTCAAACTTCTTTGTTTTAATGTGTGGATACAAGGTAACTTGGATAACCATTTTTTGTTCCCTTTCTCTTTGGGCACAGATGAAGCAGACTACTGGCATTTGAACCTTCCATGTGTGTCTGTGTGTTTGTGTGATATGTCTGATATGTGCAGAAATATTGATCTGTTAAAGAAGATAGCTTGGTACAGTAATGAGATAACAAATCGCATGGTTGCAGCATTGACATGGCATTGAGTATTTGGTAATAATCCACAAAGAAAATTTCAAGCAGAAAAGCCCTCAAAATAGATATTGTTACTGGAACCCCTCAAATAAAATATCCCCATAGGAAATTATGCCTAAGTAAGAAATTCCAAAAATGAATGATCTATTAAAGAACAAATCCATCCAGATTGTTGTTTGTGAAAAGTTTGGTTGATGTGGTTTGGTCACATGAAGAGAGCAGAAGATGAGGGCAATATAGAGCCGTGGTAATTGAAGTTCCAGGAAGAAGACCAGTACAAAGAGCAAAGAAGAGCTAGAGGGGGTGCCAATTCTTCTCAACATCGAGGTAGATCAGGGGGCCCAGGATGCAACTCATAAGTCACCAATGTTCGTTGAGGCCCAAATTGGGCATGACACAGAGAGAGGGGGGTGTATTGATGAGGATATGGAGGAACTAGGAATAAAGGAGGACAAGGTGGAGAACAGAGATGATTGGTGAAGAGGCATTGGTTGGCCAACCTGATATAGGAAAAGGGATGTTAAAGGAAGAAGAAGAGGAAGAAGAAGAAGAAAAGTTTACCATTGTATTTGAAATTATAGAAGTGTGCTGGATGACAGTGGGAATGCCCAAATTTGACATACTGCCACTGTGCCCATAGTGCATATCATTTTTTTGAAGCAGAGATGAGTATTTCTCACATCCCATTAAAAACCTTTAAAATTATATATCACTTTGATGTTATTTTGGTGGCAAAGAGTCCAAATAGACAGGACAGGAAGGCATGTAGTAGTGGATTATGCAACAAGAAAACCTCAAAATTGAGAAAAGGAAGAGTGACATAAAAAGTGGATAGTAAATAACAAAGTTAGTTAGCCAGTAAGTAAAAAGTACAACATGTCTCTTGCTGTCTTTTTGTAAATTTTTTGGTTATCATCACATGTTTCAATATGTCATGCCTTGACATTCATAATAAGAGGCCTTGCACATGTCGATCACAGTCTCAGGTTGTTACTTAATGGTAAAATAGTGTGTTGAGCGAGGGCTGACCAGCACCTTGCGCCTTCAATTCTGCTGTACGAACCCAGAAATAAGGGCGTTTGTTAAAGATGCACAGGAAACAACAGAGAGGGCATCATTCTGGATCTGGTTGAAGAGAGAGGACAAGTCTTGGGTTGAAAGGTAGCAGTTGACACCAGTGCCAGGTTACCACCTCCAGATGAAGGGGCCCACCACTTCAAAAATGCGGTTGAGGAAGAGGGGCCGAAACTACAAAGTGGTTCCTCCTGATGATGGTATAGCGGAGCTGTCAGCTGTAAAGCACCATAGTCGGTGTTTTTTGTTTCCTTACAATCGGAAATTGTGAATGTTTCGTGAACAGATTTTCTGTGCTAAACTGCAAGGGTAGGTTGAATGTGTGTGACATAGTAAAACTATGGAAGTAAAGATAAAACCAGTTTTTTGGTGAATGTACGATCTTAAAACTGAAAGCTTGTTCTCGCTACGAAAGCTGACGAGAACGCGACCGTAGATGTTTAAGGAATTCCTCAATTTAATTTGAAAATTCTCAAGTTTGAAGGGATGCTAGAGAAAAGTGAAAATGTCAACACCAGGATTCAAACTCGGGACCCACTCACATGTGACGTACTGCTTTACTTGGTTCGAATCCTGGTGGTGACATTTTCACATTTCTCTCATATCCCTTCAAACTTGATATTTACAAATCCTCTCTTCTCTATAACACTTTGAAAATTCTGTACACGCCTAATGTTACACATCTTTTATTGTCTTGTAGGCCTTTCAAATTTTAATAGCAAGCAAATAGCTGAGATATGCAGTTCTTGTACGATACAACCTGCAGTCCTTCAGATAGAATGTCACCCTTATCTCAACCAGAAACGGTTGATCGAATTCTGTGCATCAAGAAAAATAGCTAGTGAGTATTCCATGCAGTGGCGGTTTTAGGGGGAGGCCGACGGGGCCATGGCCCGGGGCCTCACGCCTGTAGGGGCCCCGCCCCTCAATGCTAAGAATGTGTCTGCCCATGTCAATATCATGGAAGTAAGTGAAAACTCGAAACTGTATCCACTGGAAGGAATAAAATGTCTCTGAACTTCCGCAGTACGATCATGGCTGAACTTCCTTGCAATGCATGACATCATAGGGCCCTGCAAACTTTCTCGGCCCAGGGCCCCGCACCCTTCAAAACCGCCACTGATTCCATGACGTTAATACGAACAATTTATTGATACAAGTAGAAAAGTTCGCTAAGGAAAAGCCCATTCCTTTAAACACATTTTCAAAGTAGACTATTATACGATTTTGTGTAGGTTAAACTCTTACGAAGACTACAAGATACAAATAAGAAGATCATGGTAATCATGATAAAACTTAGAAACTCGATGTTAATTTATCATTTCGTTATTATCAGTCGATAAAGTGACCAGATCAAGAAGCAGAATGCAGTGAGTGTAAATATTGTCAAATTTCTGATTTTCACTCAATTGAGATATGGTGATTATGTATTCTATTGGATGAAACGTAAGGATAGAATGTTTTATTGGTTTTGACACCTGCGCTGTTACATGACTTATCTTTTTTAAAACATCTTTTGCTTAATGCAAGGCAGGGTTGCCACCTCAAGGTATTGAGTTACTTTGAAGGAAGTAGAAATAAAAAATTAACAGGAAAATAGATGCAATCACAGCTTGTTGCGTCCGATATTTTGGGACACGTTTATCCTTCAAAACTGAAGTTATAACTTGAATTTTAATTCCAGTCACATGCTACAGTCCGTTAGGATCTACTCAACGACCGTGGGCCAAATCGTCGGATCCCAAGCTTCTTCAAGACCGTGTTCTAGAAGAGATTGCTACCAAATATGGAAAATCAGCAGCCCAAGTCGCCATACGATTTCAATTGGAAAGGAATTTATCAGTCATACCAAAGAGTGTCAATCCGGAGAGAATAAAGCAGAATTTCGATGTAAGTGTGATTCAAGTTACCCTATTTCTAGCATTCAGACATTAGTTACATTTATATGGAAACGTTTTAGCGCACGTCGTGGGTACCTTTTAATCTATTGCGCCGTAACAAGCTAAAGGGAGCATCAAAGTAACCAGTGAACATGGATAAGGATTTCAGTTGTTTTTTTAGGAGGAATGAAATACCTCAGCATACATATCTTTGAAGTAAGTCTGAAATTGGAAAGTAGACCCGTTGGAGTAACTACAACACCTCCAGCCCCTCAACGGTCTTCACTGAACTGCATTACGATGCGTGACGTCATAAGAACTGTACTTTCACAAAATACCAACCTCAGTTAGAGCCTATTTTAGATTTCTCAATATTTGTTACCAGGTATATGACTTTGCGTTAACTGATGAGGATATGGAGAAGATTATGGCCTTGGATATACCGTGGAGAGCGTGCTTTCCGACGATTACTGTAAGTATATGAACATACTTTGTGATTTCTTATACTGCATGTGTAGATTTTACACTGCCTGTTTCATCTTTTGCCCATAACTTTCACGATCCATTTCTGTTTGGTGCTACTAACTGCTGAAGTTCAGAGCCAGGCTACAGAAATTTCTAGGATTATATGTGCATTGATATGAATACTCAGTTTAATTTAAAGTGCTTTAAAATCAAATATTATGATTTGGTTCCCACAAATTTTATGTCCTTTAGTCACCTTAGTACGTAGAATAAGAATGCAAAAGACCGTCACCTTCAGAAAGGGGCTAAATGAACACCAGCCAGTTTGAGTGTTTGCACATGTGATTCCGGTTTAGGAGGGCTTTTGAAGGCTCCTACGTATCTTCGCATCAACAAACCCCATTTTAGAGTCATCCTTTACTATTTCAGGGGTATAAAAAGGGCGGTTTTAATTCTTTCTCAAATACGAGGTTTTAGTGAACCAAGGTCGTCGGTCAACTCGAGGATTCACGTCAAGTTTCAATTTTGCTGTTAACTTTTGCTGTTTTTCCATAGATAGTTGGAAGCCATTTGTTTATAGAGTTTTTCATCAGCAACATTAACATAACATTATGTGGTTGTTGATGAAATGGACATTCTGAGCCTTGAGAGAGCTTTTTACGGTTATGATTTTGCTCCTTTCCTGAACACAATGCCATTTTTATAAACGCGGATGTGGAGGCAATCCGATTACTTTTTGTTATCGAAATACCACAGTTTGGTTCCAGACCTCTACAAAGTCGATGTCGCAGAGTTTAAATCTTTTATAACATTCAATGGATGTAGGATTACACGTAATCGTTTACAAGGAGGGCTCATGAAGCCCTTGTACTAACGAGAAAATTCGGGCTAAATAGAAATAATCCTTTGAGAAGGGCCTTGATGTACTTGTGTTGGTTTAGAGTGAAATAGTACTCTATGTTTGAAGATGCGACATTGTATCATATCACGTTGTCATCACAGATTTTAGTATTTTGAAAGGAGACCTTTCAAATGGCGTTTTTGACTGCAATATATCTATTTGATGCCGAGTTTAACCATGCATTATTGAGGTAAGTACTCTATAGCAGTGTTTCCAAATGTGGGCGATATCGCCGCGTTCGGGGCGAAAATGTTTTTGAAGGCGGTGATGGACTTACGCCCATACCTGACTGAATTTACACCCGAATTCAGTTAGCGCTCCTTACACTATCAACATCAACTATCACATTGAGAACAAGAAAGTGAACTTTAACGTTTAAAAACGGTACTCAAAAATTCACTTAAACTATTACTACTAACATGTGCCGTTTGAACTATGATAATAGTTCAATATTGGGTGTATTTTCTCAATTGTGATGGAAAGGGGACGACGATGGAGCTATTTGATCACTAAGGGGGGCGACAATCCAGAAAAGGTAGGGAGTCACTGCTCTATAGCTCACTAAGAATGGTAAACAATAGAAAAGGAGAGGGAGGGCTAAAAATGTAGAAATTTTGAAGTCTTTTGAAGTGGCCTTTGAGAGAAATCGCGATAGAAAGTATGGTAGCCACAAGCAGTCAGCGATCGAAGCATTTTCCCGATATCATGACCACGAATGTTGACTTACTTTGGCTGCTATCAAATAAGTCCCCCCTCGTTGGGGATGTTTTTGGTTAACACGGATTTAATAATTAAACAAATTAAATAGGAATTCACCGTCACCCTCTAGAAGGTAGTCTCTGCTGAATTTACCGAATGGTTTTTGAACATGGATACAATTGCAGTTTCAAGTAGAATAATAACTAGTTGGATTTGAACAACCGCCATTCTGATTTTAGATGCTCCAATAAGACCTCACTCTAGAATAGTCCTTCCCTCCCAAAAATTCAAAATTTTCGTCCGGAAATAAAGTTCCCCAGTAATAAATCGAGGATATACGGTAGGCAAGTAAATAAAATCGGAGGTTGAATGTACCTTTCTTTATTCTATTTCTCTCATCAGGTGAACGGTAAAGAAGCTCCAAGAGACGGAGATAATCCAAATTTCCCTTTTAGCGAACCATTCTAACCGTGGTCTTTGCGTTGTGGAGGGAAATGAAAGACAATATTTAAGATGCAGGTGTACCATAATATATACCTTGGAATGAATTCGATGCCTTAGAATGAAGTTGACGATGGTAGTTTCGTGTCATTCCGCTCAAAGCACAATCGTTATGCAACATGTGGTCTTCTTGAACTACTCGAAATATCAACATTTCAGTAAAGACAGAAGGCAGAAGGCAGCAAAAATCTGTTCACCAAACTCGTAAACATGGAGTAGTTTTCGGTTTTGTCCTATTTATTTCAGGTTGACATTGGATTTTATTCTGTCATTCAATTGCTTAGGTGCATATTAAAAACAAAGCCCCAGTATCGTATTTGCTGATATTTCGCTGTAGCTCATACAAGTTGATGTTGTTTAATTCACAGTAGTTTACTGCATATGGCTCATACAGAGACTTGCAAACTAGTACATGCGCAGCAATGTGGCTATGAATATCCAAACTTTGCCTATGAAAGAATTAGAGCAGAACATTGCTATATTAGTGTGTACAAATTTCTGTGAGTGTAACAGCTCTAAGGCATAGCAATTTTGCCCAGATCAAACACGTCTTTTTCTATACAGCGACACTTGTTCTCATGGCGAAAGTTGCTCAAAATTCGCAAATTTCATGGGTGTACAAGGGTATAGTACTCAAGCAACCCTTTAGGTACCTTATTAGTGGAGAACGAATTGCAGAGATTATCCATCGGACTCTCCACCGCGAAAGTTTTATTATTGCAAACAGATATTTATCCCTATTGCCGGGATTAATGTCGAATACCTTCGGAAATAGCTTGAGCATTACTAGGCCTCGATGCGGTTAAGATGTGGCGGAGGTAATTATGAAAGTCATCATTAACAAATAATGAAAATACTCCTGAATAAATTTGAAGGAAAGTTTCAAAATGATTGGGGAAATCATAGGGTAAGTGCTGCCCCCAAACCCCAGTCTTGATACGGTTAGAGGAAAGTAAATGATATGATGTTGATGATAATTATGAATCACAGCTGCATTACGTGTGATAGTGGGGGTCGGGGGTGAGCCATACCCCACTCTTGCGGCATCATTAATATATAAGACAGCCTGATTTTGGAGAAAAAATATTTTTTTATACCAGGATATAATGATTGCCAGAAATTAGTCGCAATAGGTGTTGCACTGGCAGAAGCCTGGGAACTAGTGACGTATTGTAGGTCACGCCCACAAATCAATAGGTTTGTCACGGTGTTAAAATACTGTTAAGTATTTCAGAGCTGGGACTCTAATCAGAGTTTTGGAATTCCTTTAGAATTAAGGAATCTTGCAAGTTTAGGAATTGATTTCAAGTTTAGAATCGATTGCTTTTGTTTAGTAATATGAATATAATTTGAGGATTTTTACTCTCACTTGTATTCATTAACTACTGTGGAAAAGTGTGGAAATGAGAAGAACGCTGAAGATGGTGATGTTATGCCAGGAAACGTATCAAATTTCTTGAGATGACCTCCACCAGTGGTGACACAAACCTTCCATTCTTGATGTATCACCTCCTTTCTAAACGTTCTGCGCATGCTTCCACGTACTCTCTAGTATGAGGTGTCGTTTGTTCCAAGGATATGTAGTGATTACCCATTGCTGGTACTACAAGGGGCAAGGGCGTGACTACGGGCGAGTCATGGGACAGATTCCCGCTACAAAAACGTAATGTCGTAATCTGTCCAATTGAGAAATTAAATTTGTGATTTCCGGTAGATTGAAACCAGGAGTCTTGTCATGATGACCCAACTTAAAGTACAATTCCAGTGGTCAAAATCTTTTTTTATATTTTGTTTAATGTACTGACCTCAAAAGCAACCGTCTATTCTTTATGCAGTGCGTTGAGTGTACTCCAAGTAAAACCGTGTAAAGAAGCTCAAAACTGCATTGCTGGCCACCAACATGTTTGCTATTGAATTTTTTGGCATCAACAACAGAGCTTCCCTGTCCCTTGTGACGTCAAAAATTGCCTCATTCTGGAAAAATATCGTTAAAGAATCAGATCTGTAGTTTATATAGTATTTAAACGAAAGGCGTCTGAATTTCAAAAATCTCCCCTCAAAACTCTGTTAATACTCCATGGTTCCTTAAGTTAGGAACCAGCATCAAATAATAAAGCTTTTTTGGAGAGATTTAAAACTTTGAAAGCTGATGTCTCGGTGTTGGGAAAGGGCATCACTCTCAATTTTGGCCATTGACGTTCCCACTAATAGAGCACCATGAAAGTTGAGTTTTTTCTCCATAATTCGACGATTTTCAAAAACGTGATGTCACACTTTCCCAACGCATATCTGAAGGGAGAAGCAGATAAGAAATGAATATTGTAAAGAAGTAGTTGTCCTATTGAATAAAGTGAGACATGTTTCATAGTGGAACACTATCGAATCTTATTCTAAAGGGAAACTACAGGACTAAGCACATGGCTTTTACAACACGTGATTGGTCAAAATGTTACAATAGCTAACATAACACAGGAAGTCGGTAATAAGAAAGATTCTTAACAGATGTACGGATCAACTGCATGGTTTCGTTTGGATTCATCCAGCGTTTGATACATTTAGCAATTATAGTAGCTGTGACAATTTTCAATGATTTAAAACAGGATTTAGTTTCTTTAGGTTTTTGCCTGCTTCCCCAGTTTGAGAAGGCTGGCAATGCCCCCTGATAATGGGGAATAATGAGACTTATGTGTCGTTATTTGTGGAAGCATGGGGACGCATGCTATCAAATCCCAGCAAGACTACCCAATTGGGAGTAGGGTCATTTACAGCACAGCGACATTTCAGTTTATCTGCGGCCTCTCATCAGTTCCTATTTGTATTCATACACTGTTGATTTCATTAAGTACTTCAACATTTCCTTTTTGTTTCCGACAGCCGAAGATGTGAAAAATAGTTGCTTGATTCGAATCGACATCATAGGCCACGTAATAGCTAGCTTACTGCCGTGTGCTCCAAAGTACCCTTTTACGTGTGGCATATCAGACGGCGTATTGGTTTTGAAATATAAATATGTTAGGAAATTATCTGATCGGTTGTTGTAACGGTTTCGAGTGCACGCGTTTTAAAGCATGATTGCCAGCAGCGTGTTTCTCGTGCACCTGTTTGCTGTAAAATGGAGTTTGTTAGCTACCTAGCATGTAGCCATAGTGTGCCATCAGCTTAAGAAAAGGGCCAACAATGGCATGTGATGAAACAAGCCCCTCCCCACCCCCCCTCTTGTCTTAAAGATCAAATTTTTTTGAATTTCTTCAGTACCCAGACTCAAGAGGCCTCTTGCATTTAGTCATCTCGTCTATCGACACTGGGACCTTTCATATTAAGATTCTTTTGAAAAATTGTTAGAAAACTAACATTTGTGAACTATATCACAAAGCCCACGCCCCATTGTACGTAAGTAGATGGAAAATCCCCTCTGCCTTTATTCTAAGCTGGCGTCGACACTGGCTAGTGGAATTCGCTCACATCACGATTGTTCTATTCTATAGCGTATCTGTCGTTTTTGACGAGAGAAACACATGGATAATGTAAACTGTTCATTGCTTACTTCCCTTATGGATTCCTATCCTTGAAATCCCAGAAACCTTTGGCTGCGCGTTCAGGGGCGGAGGAAGGTAATACAGATGGGGAAACCAAGTAGGCTGGTTCAAATGTACTTTTTCACGTTCCACAGTATGCAGAAGCACAATCTCTTGTGTCTCAATATGCATATTTTGCTGTGAATGTTACAAATGTCTGTCGCAATCAATTGCAGTTTTGATAAAGCTAAAAAGTGGTCACGGAAAAAAAGAGATTTGGCAAATCTTGGGGGGCCTGGCCCCTGCTGCCCCCTTTCCCCCCGTCCCTGGCGTCCCCTTGAGGCGAAATGGCGACTAGAATTGTAACTTTTATAAAGACAACGAAGCATTGATCACAAAATAGGAAGTGAATGTGAAGTCTACTCGATGCGTTTCTGCTAGACAGCTGACGACAGACCACTTTAAGTTGCATGATCAGAACGTAACCTTTTCTTGCTCACTTCTCTTGGTTTCCCACTTGAGCTCTTTAACATATGTGTTTTAGGGCGCGGCTAAGGGGCGTAAGTGTACGAAACAGAGGTAACGGGGAGCACTGTGCTCTCTATATTTTTAGAAAGTCGAAATACGTGCAAAAATGTGCCCCTTATCTGGACATCAATTTGTCTATTGATGTCAGAAACGACGATATTCAGTTCTTTTGATTAAAGTTTTGCTTGATTGTTTGAAACTGCCAATAAACTATGGGATGGGGGCACTGCTCCTCGGATACAGTTAGTTTTCCGTTGCCTGCCAAGATAAAAGTCTACGCGCAGATGTTAAATTATGGTCATGATTTTTTTATGTTAGACCCTACAAGATGAGACATTGTATGTATTATCCGAGGACCATAGAATGTTCAAGAAAGCAAGGGGGCTAAGATCAAACTAATAAAGAGAACGAATAATTTGTATGTTTATATCCTCTTTGCCAAATACGTTTGGAGCTGTGAGCCCGTCAATGCAGCTTTGTTGCATAGGCTTAAAGTTTGTTATTACGGTGGATTTTGATTGATTAGAAGGGGGATGCCCAATATCATCGTTTCAGCGTATCATCTGATCTCAAATGGAATAGACACATCACAATAATAGTTTCCATAAATATCAAAACGTACATTTCAAAGTATCTTTGTCTTAGATTATATGTACAAAATGATTTATCATTATCTATACTAAAAGTAATAAAAATTTACCCAGGCCACACCCAACTCTCAGATGCACCCCGATTCGCACATCCATATTTTGCACCCCTCAAGATTATTTGGTTGTTTTCGCTTCGAACTGAAAGTTTCGAGCTTGATTCCGTAAATATGATTGACTCTGCCCAAGGCGATCTTTATTAAGATAAGAATGATACTTAAGATCGCGCTGATTTTCTCCTAGCATTACCCGCTGGCTTTAGGTCAGGTGCATGACCTTTGCCCTTGCTTTCAACGACAAAAGATTGGCTTCGGATGATCTTCTGAATGTCATTGTTGGTGGAAATAGTTTTCTCCAAACGAAATTATCGAAGTTCTATCCCTTTTGTAAATCTGTCAAGAACTTAACAAAATTCGATTCCTTTCTAAAAATCTGTGCTCTAACTCCAGCAGCCTTCCCTGCCCAACACCTTCGGACCCTACCGGCTAAGAGGTATTTTTCCTCATTACGCTTATCTGTGTCTGATCTTATCTTACCGAGAAATACTTGGTAAATCTGCATCCTGGTATCCCAGGGAGATCCTTCGTACTTCATGAACAAAGCAGTTTCTAATTAGCTTCTATTGTGTCTCTGAAGGTGTCTGAGAAGTTCACCAAAACAACCTTTGGGTTGACAAGATTGTCAACCCAAGATTGTCAACAATACAAACGCGTTGATTGCAGTTGTGTTGTCAAGGGGGCGTTTCCCGCCATCATTTCTCGAATAGAAAGAGACGGTCGACTCCACTTTCACCTGCTTTTTGTTTGGGTTGGTTTGATTGTGGCCAGTTTAGGTGAGCCAAGATGATGCTGAAGTTATTTAACGGATATGAGATGCCTGCTCTTGGCTTGGGAACTCTTATGAGCAAGCCAGGGGAGGTAGAAAATGCCGTGAAGTCGGCCATTGACTGTGGCTATCGGCACATCGATTGTGCGGCTGCTTACCTCAATGAGAACGAAGTCGGAAATGGTCTCAAGGAAAAGATTGGCAAGGTTAGTACACGTGTCTCTGTGTATTTGAAGTTAGAGGTCCTATTCTGCCTTACACTGCAGTATCGAGAATCTGATCAACGCTACTATCTACTTTTAACTTAAGAATGGCTGCTTGCATGTTGTACGGTTGAAGTTCAACTGCCAGTCCTATTCAGTTTGCCACGGTACGACTGATATAGACCTCTACAGTGTATTCCATTTTATCAGACCAGTTGGCGGTGATGTTATAAAAAGACTTATGTTGTTTAGTGCCATATTTTCCACGTTGAAATCACACAACTAGATAAATAGCGAAAAGGGGGCGTATTTTGGTAGGCCCGAGTATTTTAAAGCCACGATACGTTTTTTGTTTTGATTACCTCTGTGTTGAATTTTGGTGAGTTTTCGATTACGGATCCATTACTTAACAGGGACATATACATTGAGCACGTGCTGTACCTGTAGAAATGCTGGAGAGACTAAAATTCCAAACATTTCCAAGGGCCAACAAGTGGGCAATAAAATGAGGCTCCTACCCTAAACCCTATCATAGCCGTGAAAGAAATTCGATTTGATATGATCAGGAGACCACTGTTTAGCACGAAAATTGTTGGTAAAGTTGGTTTGCAATAGAGTATCATAAATAATCATCGCTTTCGATTTGGTCAATCACATATCTGGTTCTCCGTACATGGGGAGGGGAGGGGAGGGAAAAACGCAATGCAAATTCTAAACAACGCACTTATTGACCCCCTGGACAGAACGTACATACATTAATACATGCGTTCGCATCATGGACTTCTAAATAATAACCCCTGGACTGGAAGCTGGAGACTGGTAACGAGTTCAAGTGTACACTAGAAGGCCATTCTCCACAGCCGGCCATCGTTTGATTTGATGTGTGCATTGACCACACTGGTACAATTTCTCTCGAGATTCTTGACCTGTAGCTTTTATTAGAATACATCTTATCCAATATGGTCAACAAGTGTGCTGCACCAGGCTGTAAGAGTGGGTACAGTTCATGTAAATTGGATAGTAGCATCACATTCCATAAATTTCCTTTGGAAGATGCTCAACTGCTACAACGATGGCTTCGTCGACTTGCCAGAGAGGACTTTACTCCATCAATTCACTCCAAATTATGTTCCTTACATTTCGAAGAACACTGCTTCATTGACAGTAGTAAAGATACAAATAGTCGAAGATCAAGGAAAAAGTCTCCATATCTGGTTAGACGGTAAGTTCACGT
>JAAAKL020002803.1:0-24861 GCA_010016065.2 Carybdea cf. marsupialis auct. non (Linnaeus, 1758) | reverse complement strand
GATTTTCCATTTAAGTTGTTGAATTTTCTATGCGATTATTTTTATCAGGAAATTAAAAATGGAAACTTTCCGTAACACCTTCCCGTTTTCCACTTTCCGTTTCCGCGAAATTCTTGAAGTGGAAATCCACCTTTAGACAGATCAACGGAATTAATTTCGTGGTTCTTAGAAACCTCTCAGTGTTGGTTCACGGAGGCTCTGTTTCTAGCCATGCCAAAGGGCAGGATCAAATTTGAATATTTCTAAACAGCATTTACTCCTATAGTCCAGATTTCAATAAATGTACACGTTTCCGATAGGCAATACAGACATAAAGTTGAAACTAGATCAAAGTTTGGACTAAATTGTTTAGTAGCCTTTCAGGCTGTGACTCATGACGGCCAAAGCAATTTAGAATGAACTAACTTTTCTCTTAAGCCCCCATATTAAATGTATGCTTCATGTTCATTTTTTCAATATTCTTTGCTTCAATTTATTTCAATGCTATGTTCGAGTAGTCGAGCACTTGAGCAAACAAATGAGCAATCATGAGATGTAGGTAGTGGAGTAGAAATTTTGATGTTCGAGTACTTTAAGATATTTCAAGGCACCGTTCAAAGCAGAGAGTCCAAAATGAAACATCAATATTTTATCATAAATCACACGCTACGAATATGTCATCAAACGAGCTTCTCAAACTAAACTGATCCTCAAACTGTCCGGATACTACAATATCAAAAACCAAATCTGTGTAATGATGCAACCTGATCCAACCTGCTCATGATTGAAACATAATGACGCAATAATATGCAAACTTCTGCAAAATGATGAGGAAAAGCCTCTCAAGCACTTACGCTATTTGAAGAATCCTGGTGCCGTAATCATAAAGTATGTCATAGCTGAACTGCGATATTAGTGACCTACGTCTGAAAAGATAAGGGGCACCTAGAAACACACACATATATATACGGATGTGCATTTGAAAGAGAGAGGAGACTTATGATTAAGGGAGTTACTTAAAGCAAAGTGTCTTGGCTAGGTTAACGCCAAAATATACATGTAGTACTCGATAACCTGGTCAAGTCCACGGCCTGTGAACGATCTTATCTCTTCATTAACGAAATGCAGAGAAACCAAGACGGATGACTGAAAGTCGGTGAGCTTTTAACACATTACATGAACAATTTGTTACCTCAAAGAACACTTATCCTTATTCTGCAATTATATGCTAATATTGTTATCTTACTAGAGTTTGCTTGGCCATACGTTTTAACGTTACTAAATATAATTTGTGGGTATTTTCTTGAATACGCCCTGTCGTATTTTGTGTCGAAAAGAACCTGGGTGGGTCTCTAACCAGGAGGCAAGTTGAGGAGGTGACCGCTTGTGACAATCTGCAACTGCCTAAAAAGCGGAAGCCCTAATCATATAGTTGTATACGATGATCATTTATTCAACAAATGGAATGAGCATGAGCACTTTTATTACAGATCGAGTTGTCTCTTTCAAACATCGACAAAGTATGCATAAAAAAATTTTTAAAAACAGAATTTTAGACAGCTGCATGAAAACCAACCACTACAACAGGTTGCATACAAAAAGGATTTCTTAGTAGTGGAGCACCTCCCTAAGATAAGTCAAGTATTGGAAAGTGCAATGAATATGATGTACAAAGATAAGATTTAGTCTCAAACGCATCTTTGCAACATCTCAAAGTCATGAAAATTGTTATTTTTTCGGCGATTACATTTGCAACATAAAGTTGGGCACGAAATGAAAGACAGAAAAAGGAAATTAGCACAGGGAAGTATAGAAAGATCAATGTTGAATATAACTAGAAGAGAATAATACAAAAATTTAAAAATGCGGAAAAGAAAGATGGTGCCTTATATCGTTAATTGGATATCGAAGTCAAAATAGACATGGTCAGGACATGTCCACAAAGTGCAAAACCAAACGGGGTAATGGAGTGGACACCAAAGGGGAAAGCTTAGAAAGAAAGTGAGAACGGAGAAATGTTGAGTGAATGCCTGATGTCAGAAGTAGTGGCAACCTGGACTGAGCAAAAGGGAAGTCAGATTATCATGGAAGAGCTTGTGGAGTTCATGAGCCTGGAGTGGCATGAACTGCTGAAATAAGAACAAGAAGGAGAAGATCTAAATGCTGTCAATAATAACTTGAAAAAAAAAAATTCATAAAGACTAATATGAGAGATACAATGACGGCAGGTTTTTTGTATCTGACATTATATATTAAACGTGTGGGCATTTCCTTTTTTTGATACAACTAGTTAAGCAGCTTAGAACTTAAATGATTTTCTGTGCCCTAGAGTAGAGGGTTTTTTTAATGTTGTCAACCCTTTAGTCAGGTACATCTAGGGAACTACTAGATAACTGTGAGAGCTGGAATGATTGAAATTATGGTTGATCAGTTAACTCAACGGGTTAAATGCCTCCTAGGGATTTGGCTTGACAAAGTCCAAAACGACTGTAGTTATTTTGTTGTTAACCGAAAGAACTTGATACCTACAGGCAGTATCCGTAAGTCATATGAAAAGCGTCAACAATGAAAGAAGGAAACTGTTAAGTTGTAAATAGAGGCGAATAAGTACCTTGTTGTAAGCGTTTAGTACACCGCAAAATTTAAGCAAATAATGTAGCATCATCCTTATCATATGTAGAACATGACTACGGCACTGGTAGAGATCATGTGGACAAGTGACGCCCATTAGACTGTCCTCATGAAGAAATTCAAGTAATTTATCTAACGATCCAACACCACCTTTCATAAATACAGTATGACGTGTAGTGATCTCATTACGAATACTAGTGGAAAGAAAGTTGCATTTCACAAACTTTTTTTTAAACTTCTTATATCCCATGCAATGTAACACTAGAGAAATCTTAATTCTGAATGACCCGCATTTATTTATTTTTCCAGAGTAGATCATTGTGGCGTATTAGGGATATAGCTTGGTTCAGGACCTTGCGAGGTCAGCATTTATTGGGCGAATTGACATAGCCGATGGG
Source organism: Carybdea cf. marsupialis auct. non (Linnaeus, 1758) (assembly GCA_010016065.2). Taxonomy (NCBI): domain Eukaryota; kingdom Metazoa; phylum Cnidaria; class Cubozoa; order Carybdeida; family Carybdeidae; genus Carybdea; species Carybdea cf. marsupialis auct. non (Linnaeus, 1758). Next base: position 21,853 of record JAAAKL020002803.1, on the reverse strand, counting down.
AGGACTATGTTGGACAAGGTTAGAACCACATTGAAGTAACTAGAAGATTGTAAAAGTAAATTAAACCAATTTACATAGCTTCTGATCATTTTCCAACGTCGTTGTCATCATGCTGATAAATTTCACCGAGTCGTGCAGAGTTCAGGTATATATAAATCTATCAAACGTATGGTATTAATCAACAATATACTCCAATATATTGTCAGATACACTTCCACATGATAAAACCCAACCGACCTCCTTACAGCAATGCAAACGACCAACAACTGAGTCACATGACTGACTCAGAAGTACAACTCGTGGGATTGACGTCATAGCCTCGTAGTCCAGCCATAGCCTCGTAATGGTTGGCGCTTCATTAATCTGAATACTAACAAATGCAACTGTATCTTGCATGCTCCAGAAGGAGGTTAAGTTAAAAAGTTTAACACATTTGCGTCACTAATAACTTTTTGAAAATACAGTAAAGTAGTAAAAGTATGCAATAGAACGCACGAGTATTGAAGATAAACAAACAAATCTCTTTACCCTCTGATAAATAATAACATCTTTGTACCATTATCTACGGAAAACTTTAAATCGTGCCAGGAAAAAAAGATAAAATGATCTCATTCAAAAACTTCGGTGATAGGAAAGCAGTTGAAAGTTCCGTTTTTGTCTCTCCACTGTTTTTATTTTTTCCAATTTTCCTTCTTGTTGTTGCTTTTAGCTAAGATAAAATAAAAAGCCTTTTGGATACAAAAATTCTTTGTATCGACACTTGACGGAGCTCTGATATATCAACTTTTTCAGCCGGAAGTTGGCCAAACAGATCTCCGGAGCATAAACTTGGCTCGTGTTGTTTGTTGAAGGCAAGTGTACCAATTCTTTATTACTTTAATTTGAAAGTACTTTTCTATTAGTAGATGCTAATGCTTAACATGTCAGTGATCAATTTAGTGCTCTTTGCCTCAGCATCAGAAGCAACACAGCCGACCACCTTTCAATAAATTGCAATAATTTTGTAGTGACTTTCATCTATTAGTGGATATATCAAAGATAGGTATGAGATAATTAATATCAATGTGATTTGCTAATTTCAAATATGAATATTGTTCGGTGATCCCTCTTTCTTTTTATGTGCTGTATAAACAACTCTCCATAAAACTTATGAAACTTGTGTTTCAGTCCAGCCCAAAGTTTTCCTTTGATGACGTAAAGAAGCTTCATGTACAACTGTGTACTCAACCCAATTATCAAGCCTCTCATTACGAACATAGGAAATGTCTAACAGGATTTCAAAGACTTGATCATTTCAACTCCTCTACCAATGAAAATGTTCTCACTCAATTGTGTAACTGCTTTGCTGCTAGTTGTTTTTTCAAAAGTGCTCAGTTTAATAACTGAGTTTCTACCACACATTCTTGTGGCCTCAACATGATAAGCAGCTCGTCGTTCATGTCATGCGAAGTATGACAAGTTGAAAAGCGTTTGATCAATGAGTTCAGGTTGACTAACTCTGAAGACTGTCAAGTCTATTTCTGTTGCTATTAAGCCAGTGAACCATAAATAAGGAGACCTATAGCTTTTGTAGATTGACATGGGAGACAAAGCACTCGATTCCTCTCAACACAAGAGCCTTTCTTTTCATAAGGGTTAGGTTTGAAGATGCCACGCCCCTAGCGTAATTCTTCGGTTGTTTGCACACTAAGAGATGGTTTCAACTCGTAAACAAGTTGGTAAATCTAGAGAGATGAAACAGCCTTAAAAAGATTACCGTATCGCTTTTGTTTCCATTTTCTTTTGTGTGGTATTTTAAATAGTGTCATTCGAAGCAATAGATCGTCACATTTTGATTGGAGTATCTGTGATAGAACAATTCGAAAGCAAAAGAAAGAGTGCTTGCCATAGCAAAGTACTTCGTCACTACCTGAGGACAGCTACATTTTGGTGAGAACACTGTTAGAGCAATTTACACTGATGATTGCATTTGTTAGCAAGAGACTTTGCTTCAGAAAATTTGCAGAAACATTCTGAAGCGTTGTGTAAACGACTTTATCAAACCCTCGCTGGATGCCGAACGATTGACTGTCGATGAAGAAGCGTGAGCAGTTAGGAAGTACCATTGCCAAACCAACTTCGCCGTGGGGAAAGTTGCCAGTCATCAATAGACATTTTGGCCATCATCACGTCGACTAGAAACTTGTATACCACAGCTGATAATTTTAACAGAAAGAAACCGTACCAACTATCGTTGTCGACTTTGATATGGACACATTTTGAAGTTCGCACCTGCATGAAGTGAATGAGGTAAGACTTACGTATCCTTTCCTTGGAAAAATTATGGATGACTTGATAAGATATACTTGGAATGTAGTTCAGAAAGGTACTAGACTGAGTTAACATCGTTTGAAAATAGTGACTTCATGATAAGCTGCTCAGAGAACGTTTGTTTATTTTGTGCAGTGCAAGTATGACTGATGACGTCATGTTCGTGAGTGACACACCGAGTATTAGGGAGAACTATTCATGATTGATTTTGTTTGAATTCTTATTGGTACAGAACTTAAAATAGCACACAAAACAGAGGTTGTAGTTTCATTTCTTTCGATTAAATCTCTTCGAGCAAATAATGCAGTTGAATGGAAAAATAGTACAACTGAGTATTTAAAATCCTCAAAATTACTGTTTCCAAAAGCGTGTAATTTAATAAAATGTTTCATGGAAGAATGTGAATGTGAAATTTCTGTTGAAACAAATTTCCATTAACTTATTTAAAGCATTGGTATTTGAAGTAATAAGAACTTTAAACACGGCAATCCCCGTAAACTAACGTAGAGTTAATAGTGTCTCTGACTGTACAAAATTGGTTGCGCAGTTTGACACCAACTACCGCAAGCAAGATAGGGTGAGGATCTAATCTAAAGTATATTAACGTAGCTCTCTTCAAATTAGGGTATATATGTATAAATGTATACATGTATACGTATTTACTTGTATATGTATATATTAATCTATAGGTCATGATGAGAACTAGAATAATCTGTAACTAAATTGAAGAATACACGTTCTGGAGAGTAAAATGGGTAGGGAAATAATCGGCCGATGGAAATGTAAGACATTTTTTGTTGAAGGGGGCTGGTAGCATGAAAGGTACTGCCGCAATGACTTATCATGACAGTATCTTTATATATAGCGTATATCCAACGCATATAACATGGTAAATTTTGCCTTGTTTCTGTCACTGATTCTTAGTTCATGTATTCCCTCCCCCTTTTTAACTAAACACTAGGGTGGCCGTTTTCACTTCAGAAAGGAAGATGCTGGTGGAACTGAGTTTCAAAGACGTCTGTATTGATGTTTAATGGTAGAGTGGTTAACCTCTGTCTGGTAACGCAAGCTAACTGAAATAAGTCAATCAGCCAAAACTGGTTTTAAATGAACCGCGGAACCATAGCGGCAAAGGATATAGGGTCCAGCTACAATCTTTGGAGTTTCTTTTAATGAGCCGGAAAACAACTTTTTATTACTAAGTTTGCATTCAAGTTTGATGTTAAATAAATATAAAATTCTTTGTAAAAACGGAATAAATGTCTTGCCTGAAGAAACATAAATGTTCTCGACTACCTTGAATTCCCTTGGTAGGGAGTGTACAAAAAATTGGATGAGGTCAAATGCATTTACTTTCATTTCCCAAAATTCATGCATATGCACATACATATAGACACAATGATGTAACTGCACGAAATAGCGAAAACATTTTAGTACTGAAAAGCTTTTATCGTCTGACACTCCTCAGAGGACGAATCGTCAGAATTGAGATTAATTGAGATTTCGCAAGAAAACCCTTTGTAATTAAAGCATAAAAGTAAATGTCAAAATGTTTAAGATCTGTACAACATCGTAGAAATAACTTGGGGGAGACACGAACAAGTTTAACAGCGATTATTTTCCAAAACTATCGTTATAATGAAATCTCGTACATTTTTTTTTAAACCTGCACGATTTGGATTAACACCATAGTTTTTGTCAGGAAAGATTTCCAATTTTTGATTTGGCAAGAAAACCCTTTGTAATTAAAGCATCAAAAGTAAATGTCAAAATGTTTAAGATCTCTACAACATCGTAGAAATAACTTACACACAAAAAGTACCTAGGGGAGACACGAACAAGTTTAACAGCGATCATTTTCCAAAACTATCGTTATAATGAAATCTCGTACAGTTTTTTTAAACCTGCACGATTTGGAGTAACATCATAGTTTTTATCAGGAAATATTTCCAATTTTTGATTTGGCAAGAAAATCCTTTGTAATTAAAATATCCAAAGTAAATATTAAAATGTTTCCGATCTGTACAACATCGTAAAAATAACCTAAACACAAAAAGTACCTAGGGGAGACACGAACAAGTTTAACAGCGATTATTTCTCAAAACTATCGTTAGAATGAAATCTCGTACACTTTTATATTAAACCTGGACGATTTGGAGTAACATCATAGTTTTTATCAGGAAATATTTCCAATTTTAGATTTGGCAAAAAGTACCTAGGGGAGACATCCATCGTAATTCAGATGATATCTCGCACTTTTTGTTGTTTCGCTTGATACTCACTTGGGGAGTTATCACAATAGGTAGCTATCAAAATAAGTACCAAAATGTTTTGCTTACTTTGCCATTCATGTAAACCGGGTGTCTTCACTTGATCCTGAATCAGATCAAGTTGAACCTCGATTGCAGTGATGATGTCTAGATCAAAGACAGTTTGATTGCATGTGCTGCATTCTTCCGTTGTCATCGTCAAAAGTAATGGCAGCAAATCCTAAAGCAAAACAGAAGAGGTTCTGGATCAAATTTATTTTCCGGAAGCAAACAAGGAGGGAATAGCATGCTTCGCTTCAAGAGATTAGTGATCAGGGCTTGGAAGATTCTGACATTTCTCATCTCCAGACTGTACATATTAAGCCAATAGATATTCTATAAAATTCCTTTAGAGTATGCAGCCAGATCAAGAATGATTAACAAGGGAGGGAGTAGTCCAGAGTGAAAGCATCTGATACGCAATGTCCCTGATCCTGTGTATTTCAGCATAGAGCTACACAAACAAATTATACTATTTGAGTTATTCTATTGCCAGGAGCGTTAATCTTTTCTATCATTTTCGTGTGTAGAAGTAAAGCTTTTATGTGCGAAAAAATGGATCTCGATAGAGGAGGTAGACATATGCCCCTTCAGCTTCCGGGTACCTCCAGCCCTTGATTTTTTCTGTTAAAGAGGAAAATAAGGTTTTTTGTCAAGGATGTTTCTCAAAAAGAACCCTGGAGTGTTAATTTTTTTCAGACACTGTAATGATAACAATGGAGAGGATATGCGCACTGAATGCCACTACTTCAGAAAGAATTTTTTGTAGCTGTACTTTTATTTCCTCATAATCTTGTACAAGAGTGCAAGAAAATATTAAACAAGAAGCATCCCTTTTAATAAGCCTACTTTGACAGGATCAATAACGATGGCAAAATAATATTTACAAATTATGCCATAGGACTCGCTTGCACCTTTGAATTGGTTTCCTTTGCCTGAAACTTGGGGAATAAGACGACTAACGCGATAGATGTCAACATGTTTTAATATCTGGTCACTTTTATCTTTTGTGTTTTATCTCGAATACAGGGCTGACGAGAGCCGTTCTTTAACGAAGATAATGGTAATGACAAGAAGTGAGTGCCAGGCATAAGAGCAGCCATCATGCTGTCTATAATCGTAGCTTTTTAGAGAGGATCTTCAACGTAGGCATGTTCAACAGGTGCAATGTCGGTCTGATCGAGACCTTCACCATGCAGTCCCAGCTGTATTGGACTGGTAACGTCTTGAAGATGATTGATGACAGGATCTTCTTGTACAGTCAGTTGGAACATGACCACGACAATGTAAAACGCCCATGGCTTAGATAAGAAAGATAAACTGAAGAATAGTTTGCCGCCATGGTCTAGTGAATAAGTTCCTTGTCTTCGGTGCAAGAGGGTCAGGCTGGGCTATCGAAACACAGGTACAATCCACCCGACGGGCTTCTACAGTTTCTGTTTCCTCAATTTCCCTCACATGGTCTGGGTGGGCCCCGTGACTATCTTCAAGAGAAGTTTTCAGAGCTTCCCAGCCTTGGTATCGAACTCCGGCTGGTGGTTTTCAAAGCAAGCTTTTAGACAACACGGCCCCACGCTCCAATATTTGTATTTGTATTGTTACATTATTGTTTATTGTTACGCAGCCTTTGAGAAATGCTATGAACAGACTGTACGGCAGTTACACCGGTCGTTTATGCAAATATGACAATACATAATTCCCCAAAATACTGCCATTTGTTATTGATACAAAAATCGTATAATGCAGTCCCTTGGAACAAAGTAGGAAGAATCTTGAGGATCTCAATAGACCGGACCAAGATGCTTACCAAAAGCGGAAAAGAGTTCGCTGAGTTGGTTCTGAAACAGACCAGCTCGTCCTCTTGACAGGAAAAGCCATAGTTGTGCAAATTTACAGATAAAGTAGTAATGTAGTTAGACACTGAAAATCTTAACTACTCGTGTTTGCTGAACTAACTTCACATCCCGAAGAGTGACATAGCAATCAACATTTGATTGAAAACCAATCTTGTTTCTACAACTATCAAAAGAATTCCTTTAGGATATTAGCAAAATATCTGGAATCTGCATTTATCGGAATATAAGGCCTGTATTTTGCCGTCAAGAATGATTTGCTTACAATTTGCTTGTGATAACGTGAGTCCCCGAAAACGTGTCACTCGTACAGATCTCATTTGCAACAACCTGTTTCCATCTTTCCATTTTGTTTATAATTTACGGGAAAGTGTTCTACCCTCACTCGAGACGATTGCTGTGACCAATGTCCGGAGAATACGTTTAGCAAAATGAATCCGATGATAAATGCAATTTTCAAGTTCTGTACCACTAATCAACTCATGCAATTACAGGCACAGGTACTGGCATTAAAATGCGTTGTTAGGTAGCTACACGCAGGTTTTCCTCTTGCGTTAATTGGCGTTTAAGTTACAAATAAAGTGTTGTTATGCTGGATATTGAAATGATTGGAAAAACATGATTGGGTTGGCGATAATTATCCTCTGGACCAAGGAGGATAGGATTAGGAGAAAAGGAGCTACTTACAGAAAAATGATAACGTTTTCTTTATCATATGTTTTCAAAGTTTGTTTCCCACTTAGGTAATAGACCCCTTTTCTCGTTTTATATGAACAGGAATTAGGCTATAGAAGCGTTTGATTAACAGAAATCATGCTACGCATCTGCGTTGTTGGTAGCGGAGGTGTTGGGAAAAGTTGTGTAACTTTGCGTTACTTGAAAAATGAGTTTAACGAGGTGAGAATTACAACTTTGATTTTGTCTTTGTTGACCACGTGTTAACGTTACTTCTGCTTCCAAAATGCTTTCCTAAATGTACGACATGTAATGATGGTAGTCTGCTCTTTGCCTGAACTCGGCCCAAACGATCATTTCATCAATAACTGGAAGTAAATTATCTTGAAAGAAAAGTAATACAAAACTCAATTTCAAACCGAATTGTTTAATAAATGACAGTTTTTTCGAATATCAACTGAAAATAATTCTTGTTAACAGGTTATTCATAAGAACGTATTTACAGAAATCAGTGCAGAAATCTGGAAATCTGTCTATGGAAAGTACATCTGTGAAACCCAATTAACAAATAACCTGTTTCAGTCTTAAGAGATGTTCTGTTCATGATCTGTTATTAGTCATATAAATTTTACGTTTAAGACATATATCCGCAATCTGAGCAAAGAATCAGATGTAAATATGTTTGAGGCGACTAAAAGCTGGCTAGATAACCTCTGTACTAATATAGAAAATGATTCTGAAGCACTTCGCCTATCTTCACTGTATAGACCCTAAGTTAATTTATGGAATGCCTCTGTTTATGATCTTGGACACAAGTAATTTGTTTCTATGCTTCACCAGTTTTCGTAATGATCTTGCTACATAATTCTCGAAGTACTAATGAGATCGTGGAATTATTTTATAATTTCCGATATCATTCTAATCAATAGCACGATACAACTCGATCTATCCAACTTAACGATCTTTAAATTGCAGTGCATGACAAGTTAGTATGAAGTACTTTAGACTTCTCATTTAAAGAACCATGACTTGAAATCATCTGTATCATGATTGCCAATAAGCTCTGTTTTCTGTTCGTTTTCAATATACGTAAATCTGAAACTCTTTCTCTGGTTTATTTCATTACTCCTTAAGTAGCAGTTCGTTGCGGTTTGTAGCTAGCCTGACAACGCCCGCCAAGCAAAACCGTCTACTTGTTATCAGTTAATCTGACTGTATCTCCTCTCTATTTAATCTTACCCATTAAGCACACAGTTGAAACAGCATCGTACGAATCCGCATGGTTTTCAAATTCCATCAGTCTCGTTTAGGTTCGTCTCATCACCTGCTCTCAAGTCCTTGCTTACTTGCTTACTTACAGATTCCCTCGATTGTCATTGTGGTATTCAAAGAGATCCCACTCCACCGCCATTTGCTAATAGCTTTCCTCTTTTGCCCTTTTTTAGTGTTAGTTTCGTGCCTGTAAATGAGAACTATGGCACAAGATACTCATCAATAGGGGTCTTATTAACCCAAATAATTTGAATCAATGATGTTATCAAACGAATACCGTACTAGCAAGTTTCGGCTTTTATCTTTGACTGATTTTAACGCTCTCTGAGTCCTTTTAAAAATCAGGTATAAATCTTTCATTTGCCATACCGATGTTTAAGTTTCATTTGTATTCTAGTATTTGTGAATTACTCCAATCGAGGATATTTCAAAGTTTTCTCTCCAGAATTAGAAAGTTCTGATAAAGAAGTCTGAGTTGCGTTACCAAATAATTGTCTTCTTATTTTTTCTTTATTTTAGTATTACGATCCAACAATGGGTAAGTCCAGTATTTGCTTCATGCATACGTTACTTGCTCATGTTGTCTTCATGTCCTTAGTCAAGTCAGAGAATGCAATCCCTGTAAAGGGTATTTTGATTCAGGAAGAGTTACCAGAGTAGAGCTTAACAAGTTTTAGAAATTTTGGAAATTACAATTTTACTACATGAGTGACAACAAGGAAACTTTATTATAGCAAAAGAAATAGAATACGCCATCATCTTAGAGCACAGGTCACGAACGCGTAGGTTACGAGTTTAAACCCCATTAATGACGCAAGATTTCAGCTCAGGCTTGGATTTTGCTCGTGTTGTGCTTAATTTGGGGTATTTTTTCATCCAAGGTATACTTACAAAGTTCATGCTCATAAAAAGTAGTGTATAACAACCTCGAGGTGCGTATGAAGCATGCTATAGCTATTACTTATAATATCTCTGTACGAAGGGTTTTTGTCAGGTGCCTTTTGGTATGGGGGCATGTTCTTCCCGACCCCTCTCAGTAGATCTCCATTGATGACAGGACAATTTTTCTGCACGTGAATTTTTCCTCAATACCGTTTCTACTGGTAAACATTCTGTTTGTTTTCTTATTTACAGAGGAGACGTATCAAGTGCAGGTAAGAGCTTCAAGTATTTTAATTTCTAGTATTTTTTGCCTAATTCGAAGGCAAACCAAGGTTTTTAAAGTTTGTATCACATTTTATACAGTATAGATGAGTACTGCAGTGTTTTCTGTAAATGGTTCTTTAAAAAGGTTCCTTTCATGTTTTAGATGATCATCATCACCAGATTCGATTATGTACTCAACAATGTAACTGTTTTCTAGGCCTCTCTGAAATCATACTGCCTTTATTTGAGGTTCTCGCAACTTAATTCCAGGGACAGAGCTCTATCCTGGACTCTGAAAAATCCATTGATTGGGATTTTGTCTATTTCTTAGAAGGTTCTTGTCAGTAGCCAGGAAAGTAGACAGAAGAGCCCGCTTGATACGGAAGCGGTTATCCGTGTAATTGGTAAAGCTTGACCTACTTTTCACTTGGCCGTTCTAGAATCTGTCCACATTAAACGAAGAAACCCGTTGTTTGGTAGACAAAAAGAACATGCCTTCTCATTTGGTGCTTTTCGGTTAACCATTTAGCTTCACGGACACTGATTGGTCAAATCAACACCAATTTGGCAATCATAGTTCTGATTGGCTATTATAAAAACAAAGTTCAGTAAATAATTTCCTTGATTCCCTTTTCAATTCATATTCTGACGACTTTGTACTCGAATGAGTGTCAGACAAAAGGAGCTTTAAGGTATGATATGAATTTGCTATTTCGTGCAGTTCGATTATTCTGTACCACCAACAGACTTTTTGAATCCATCAGCTTTGTTTACCGTCAGAATTTACATTTCTCAGAGTCGTTCTTGGCGAGGAAGTTGACTTTCTTGCTCTCTTCCTCATCTTAGATCGCGCATTCTGGCAAAAGGCACGACGTAGAGATTGTCGATACCGCTGGCCAAGAGGAATTTACATCTTTTCTGGACTCATCACTTGCGACAGGGGACGCATTTTTAATTCTTTATGCAATAAATTCTCTATCAAGCTGGAATCACCTAAAAGCATTGCGATCTAAAATCATGAATGACAGTGAATCATTTTCGGCATCGACTATTCCCATGGTAATCATTGGCAATAAAAGGGTAAGTACGATCAAGGAATTGAATGCTGATACCTGTCAGTCTATCTATTTCTTCGCCATTTCTTTTTTCACGCCGTGGAGGATGTTGACGAACTCTCTTTTGTTTCAAAGGTCTATAATGATGTGGCAAGTTAAATAGGAATTCTTTATGCGCCAGTGTAGTTAAGTAACGCTTCAACTGTAAAATGGCTTGTGCATTTTATAGTACTACGAGGATGGATATATTAACTTGTTTTGAGACGATCCACTGGCGACTAGCATCTTGATCAGACTGTGTATAATTGCTTGACAAATCAATGATAACTTGGCAAGATAACACTTTTTAAGAACGACTTTAAATTTGTTGATACCTAAATGCCCATTTCCAAAGCTTTTCCTTCTTAGTCGTGAAAGTAAAATACAGTTTGTGCATGCCTCCTTAGTCTACACATGTGTAATGATCACTGTTGTGCTTTCTACGTATCTACCTTTTCGTTCCAGCGAGCGGAGAAAGTCAGAACGCTATTCTTTGGCCTAGCTCATTTCAATTAGAACTTGCCGGGTAAAAGCGATATAGGGAGAATACATTAAAAACGTGGGAATGGAGGGGGAGACACGAGTCGACACTTATCAGATTATTGGGTAGGAAAAGTATATTTTAATTTGCCAACAGGGGGTGGTCATTTTATTATACAATTAAGAATAGAATTTGAAATTGCAGAGTGAGTCGAATAGGGAGTTAGATGGTTTTACGGACATTAGTTTATCATTTCTGGTTGGATTGCTAACGTTTTTTCTATTTTTAATGATATAATTTTGGAGTTACAGCCCTCTTGCATCCTCGAGTAGGAGCCAGTGTGGTAAGAGCTCCATTGTCCTCAAACGATAGTATCTATTAAATTTTATTATGACAAGGAGGGGAGGGGTGTGAAAATCGGTGATGTAAGGACGTTATAAATTTGTGTTTCCATGAGCCTCGAAACGATGAAAGATTGCTCCAATTTTTTTCAGTTTTTAGTCAATTAAAACTATTCTATGGGTTCGCAGTAAATAGAAGTAAATCAGACCTCAGGTATTCAATGCTCATGCAGTTGAAGACTTTAGGGCATTTTGATAAAGGTATGAACCACTGTACATAATAAGATCGTATAGACAATCTATTAAACTTATCCAATCCTTATTTATTGTAGGATCTTGAAGAAGAAAGGGAAGTTCCATTAACAGATGCTGAAGATTACGCAGAGAAAATCAAAATACCCTACTTAGAGACATCTGCCAAGGTACATCAGTAACCAGAGCAACATGTGCAGTTTGTAACGTACCTCTCAGTGGCGGTAATAGGGAGAGGCCAACAGGGCAATTGCCCGAGACCCCGTACCTCTAAGAGGCCCTGCGCTTCAATGCTAAGAAAATAATGTGTATCTAAGTGCTCACATTAATCTCGCGGAAGTAAGTGAAAACTTGAAATTGTACCCGCTGGAGTGCGTTGTCTTCGGAACTTCTGTTGTACGATCATGTCGGATCTGTCTTGCAATGCATGACGTCATAGGGTCCGGCAGACTTTTTTGGCCGTGGGCCCGCACCCTCAAAACCGCCACTGATACTTAGCCATCTTATGTCTTATCGTAACGCCATTCCCATCTCAATTTCAATCTGTTTGGCTTAGGGCAGCTGTTTCAACTTAGAATAAAATTTTCCCAATTAATCTGTCGATATGACAGAGAGCGCTATACACGCGACATGATAATGTACTGCAACTATTTACACGTGACGCTCGGTCTGGCCTACATACAGAACTTTGCAACTCATATTCTGAAATTTTACGCAATGTTCGAAAACATCAACCGAGCGACTTTTTCTTGTTAAGGATAAAAGCTTGATTCAGATCGGATTGTTCGACAGATGAACCACACACTAACATATATGTAAGAGTAAAAGCTAGTAAAGTGGGTGAATTGGCTGGTAAGTTGAGACGTGCAGCGTGGATAGATCTTCAATTGTCTAAGATGGAGAGGGGAGAAGAAAAAAGCCACAAAACTGCATCGTTCATCCTTTCAGGGACTTGGCACACTGAAAGTAAGGATTCAGTGGTACCCAGGTCCCTCTTACACGGTCAAGAAAAGCCGATAAGTAACTTAGAAGGAGAACAATTTTGTTGTAGGCCAAAGTTCGCTCAAATTGACAACGATCTGAGTCAGATGAACATAATTGATGCATCTACGCTGCTTGTAGAGAAGTTGTTTATAAAAGAAAAGCTTTTCGTCATCCTGTTTAGCTTCCAAAAGAAACGACAGTTGAGAAAAGAAAAGAGCGAGAAGTCGAGAATAAGATAACAAACCAATAATAAAATAACAAACCAATAATAAAATAACAAACCAATAATAAAATAACAAACCAATAATAAAATAACAAACCAATAATAACAAACCAATAATAAGATAACAAACCAATAATAAAATAACAAACCAATAATAAGATGATAAACCAATAATAAAGTAACAAACCAATAATAAGATGATAAAATAATAATAATTAATTAGTCAAGTAAAGAGTAATAAAGACACCAAGTTACTCGTAAGTGAGCCAGAAGATAAATGGGGAATAATGAAAGATGGTTAAAATCAAAGATCCTTATCGAAAAATTAATCCTCCGTCCAACTTGGACAAATAGCTAAAGTCGTGCCAGCAGTACGAATCTTTGACAGCAAAAATTCCTCATTTTAAAGCAGGATATAAAAGGGTAAAGAAATAACTATCCTTACCAGGAAAGGCAGAAACAACAGAGACGCATCAGTAACGTTTATCGAAGGACGAGACAAGGTGATGTAAACGCAATAGTTGTCCATTTTATCGCTGACCGATGGAACGTAGCTCAGCTTTTTCATACAAACTGACATCTGGTAATAGTTCTCAGCGACACTCTAAGCGTTGCATTTTAGAAAGTTATTTCTTATAGAGATCAGGGATAAAGACAGTGATACATCTACATCTTCCAGCGTTCCCGTTTCTCTTTCTACGTTCCTGTCCCGCTTTTCCAGCTGCATCTTTCCTTTTCTGCAATTATGCATCCCATTTTTGCCTACTCAATATATCTGCTACACTAAGGTATGAAAAGTATAAAAATGTAGATAGTATGCACGTACTTTGCGTCTGCTTTTAAGATTCGTAATGCTTGAAAAGGACTGAAGAACATTAAAATCGTATTTGATTAAATTTCTATTTTTTTATCAGTTCTTTAATGCTTTCCCTTTCTAGACTGGCTATAATGTTCAGGATGCATTTCAACTAATAATGAATCAAGTGGAGAGGATAAAACCCGAACTGTTATTGCGAAAAAGAAAAGGGACATTCAATACGTCTAGTAATGCATATACAGGACATGATCGAAACAAAAGAGATTGTACTTTAGTGTAGACTAATCAATTACGCAACAATCTGTCGTTCCCAATCCTCTAGAACATCTTCCTACGCGACAGATCTCAATTGCAGTAACCGTATAGTGATGTTCGGTGAACTTTGTTGTCTCACTCCTAAGAAATGCGGAGCTATCAGCTCTTAATAACTTTGTACGCAGACTGTAACATGTCTTAAACCTGCCTTGCAGCTTCTAGATTTGTCATAGCGTTTTGACTTGCGATACCTATCATTAATGATACTAAATAAATAGGTTCCAAGAGTAACGTGGTATCAACACACAAAGACAAAGTACTGTTGACCGTGAGCTTTTGATGTTTCTTACATCCTTTTTAGAGGTAAGTAAGGACGTAATCTAACAGACTGATTTTGTAAGACTGAAAACAAAACAAAATTCCTAAAAAATTGGAAAGGAAATATTTGTCTCTAAGGGTGAAGACTAAGTGTTAAAGTTGAAATAGAGAAAAAGTGAGTTTTGATTTGTGGTCAAAGTGCCTATACATTTCATACCTTAGCGACAACTTATTGTTGACTTGTGTACTTAAGATGGCTTTTCTTATCTTACCTACTTGCTGTGTGTCTCTTATAAATGTCTCTTTCAGCCATAACATTCTTCCATTATAAGAAGGCGACTCAATGTCTTCATACAGCTCACGAGCACGCGCTGGGCGGTCAAAGCGTAGAGTGTAAGTGAAGAAGCAACCAGAAGAAAGGGTCAGTTAGAAGCCTTTGTTCGCTTTTCCTACATTGCCCTACAACTTGTTTGTGCCCTTATGAGTGAAGTGTGGGTTCTCCAGGGGATTCACTGATGAAAAACAGAGCAGCACAAGTGTACAAAAATAACCTAAATTTTGGGTTCGTCCTGAAATGTTCTGACTTAATGTACTTAATTTTTGCAAGGATGCCGCTTTGCTTTTGACAATTGATGGATGGATTCATTCCTAGATCTTTCCTGTTTCGTCCTTGAAGTATGAAAGTGATCTTGGTCTCACAGATTGACCCCATCTTTTGGTACGTTATCTACTCAAGAACAAACCTATCATGATTATTTGACGACAATGAGAATGAATAAAGTTTTGAAGCTATTTGATTTAAGGAAGTAGTTGTCGGTGTAGTTAGGTTGATTGTTTGATTTATGCTTTGATAGTAATAAAACGTCAGAAATCTTGCAAAGGGGGAAGGGACAAGCAAAGCACTGTCAGACTGTTCCTACACAACCGATAGGGGTAAAAGCTAGAACACAATTCTCTTTTGACTCTAAACGATGTAGTGTAGCTTCTAGTAGTGAATGCTGTCTAGTATAAGAATGTTTAATAGAAGCTACGAGAAAAATGGATCGTTGAGATAAATTTATCCTTGAAGGTAATTGTATTAAGGAGCCAATTTGCTCCTAGTTAGATACCATTGTTATGTTGTTGTGAATCAATTGTTTGTAGGGACACGAGATTTAAGACCATTCTTCTGCACCTAATTGTATTGGGGGGTCAAATGGTCATTTTTCAAAACTTTTCATCCCCGATTTCATGTAATAATGACGCCCTCATTTTATGACATTTTCTTGAAAATCCTAAAAAGGCTGAACATTTTAACGAAAATCACAAAAACCATCCCAACAGCACTTTCAAATGACCCCTCATTTTATGAAACTTTGAAAAATGCCTACCGCTATCGTTTCGTCAACCCCCCTACAATTATGCACGGAAGATCAGTATACCTGACTCTCTATAATTCGAACTCTAAATACCTTTTCGAACTATGGATTGTTGGAAAGTTAACCTAGTTTTTTACAATTGAGCCCATTTGTGGACAGTTAGGTACAGTTCTAAGTTTATTGGAATTCAGGGGTAATTTTTGTGTATAAAGAAGATTGTTCTCAAGTAACACATTTTCTTCTTACGTTCTTGCGTGGTAATTTTTTGGTCCTTATTCCTTCCATTCTTCCTTCACTTACTTCTTTGAGCTGTCCTTCTCCTCTTAGAACAAGTCCAATCCAGTTTCTCTTTCTCCTTATGTTTGTAGCAACCAGTTATCTTCTTTCACCAATAATTTTTAATATCTCTTCATTTGTCTTCTTGTCTCTCCAGTTGATCTTCATCATCAATACCCTCTAAATATCTAGAAGTTTCATTGGATTCTTTTGGTTTCCTATGCATTTATATTGGTTTCATATACAATCCTATCAATTTCCTCTATATTTCTATCAGTTTCTTGTACATTTCTGTTGGTTGCCACCGCACCTTTATTGTTATCCTCTACGTTTCTATGAGCTTTCTCGAGAATTCTGTCGACTTCTTATGCATTTCTGCTAGTTTCATGTACAGATTTTTCTATTGATTTCCTATAGATTTCCATGGTTTGCTACACATTTTTATTGGTTCCCTATGCAATTTTATCGGTTCCCTATACATTTTTATCAGTTTCTTGTACATTTCTATTGATTGCCACCGCACCTTTATTGATATCCTCTATATTTGTATAAGTACCATTGGATTCTTTTGGTTTCCTATGCGTCCTTACTATTTTTTCCTCTACATTTCTTTTGTTTCTTTATGCATTTATATATTTTTTACACATTTCTATTGAGTACCTAAGCATTTTCATCATTTCCTCTGCATTGTCCTATATGTATTTATTCCTTTGCCGTACACTTGAATGGTTTGCTTTTAACTTCTGTTGACTCCTATATATCTCTGTCTGCTTGTTTCCATTGCATTTGTATGGACTTGCTCTGTATTTTTGTTGCTTCCTTCACATTTCTTTTATTTACTTTACATCTTAACGATTCGTTCTACATTGTTATTTGCGTCGAATACATTTTTATTGGTTGTTTCCACATTACTATTGACTTCTTATGGATTTCTGTTAGTTTTTCGGTCGTTTCTATTGGTTGTGCATGCACTTTTATTGATTTCAACTACATTTCTATTGGCTTCCTTTTAATCCTTTTGGTTTGCTATATAATGTTCTTTCCTTCCTATACTATTTTGGGTTCACTATACATTTTCTACTTTTTTGTTGTATATTTGTATTAGTTTTCTTTACATTACTATTGGCTTCCTATGCATTTCTATTTGCCCATGTGTTTACATGGAATCTAGCGGATCCGTAATCGTGGAGTCTGCTATCCATACCATTTTGACAGCTTTTGAAAGTGGAGTAGTTTCTATTCAATTTTGCATTAGGGCACTTGATTGTACCTGTACGAGCCCAAGGTGAGGTAGGAGAAACTGTCTGTACGAGGCTTGATTCAGGATATGCCCAGTCATTGTTTAGGTTTGGTTGCAATATTAAGACATACGTTCTGGATACTCATTGCTCATATTTAAATCCGCTTTCAGTGCAGTCCGTATTACAAAAGACAAAAGCGTTGGTTTAGGTGGTTCAACGCATATGCACAGAATTGGGTCCAAGTGAATTTGATTTTTGATATGCTCTCTAGACAGGGGAGAGGAGACGTCTGGATCCGCACCCATTTTGGTCTCGTCCTGCATAAACAGGACCTATGTTAGACATTTAGTATAGGTGCCTGCATGTTTTGTAGCCTGCAAACCTGCTGAAGAATTATTCTAGGCCTGTAGGGGAGCAAGTGTATGCTGTATGACTTTGCAAGGTACCACCCTTTCTTATATCTTGTGGCATCCTCCCATTTTTTATTTGAAGGCATACCTCACACACTTAGGCTTGTTCACCGATTGACACTGTACATCAAGACATGCCACAAATCATTTCTACATGTAACCGAGCAAATTAATACCACATCTCAAATTTTTGTGACTAAGTATTGTCCACGTCACTCTGAGTTATTACTTGAACTTGGCTCAATGAAACACAAGGTTGTTAGGTTTCTAATCCATGATTTACCGTATCTCCAACTGTGAAAAAATAAACCGTTTACCACTGCGCCAAACCTAACCTCTCACTATCGATGATTCGTTAACCGTTGACACGTCTTCATTTAATCTGGACCTCGGAGACAATGTTGCAACATTTAGTCTAGCACAGACAATGAAACTTCCCGTTTTAACGATAACATCTAAGGATTTACATTTGAAGGAGAATTAAAACGATAACTCATTAAAAATTGACGCATAAAAAGTATATTTGATATGTCTATACAATCGGAAACTGTTGTATAGTTTATCTCATGCTGTGACTAAATTGTTATCGCATGTAGTTGCTAAGATATTTCCTTAGCAGATGGATCTCCATCATCAACAACCATCTTTCTTATCTGCATGCGGTATACCGTGTGATGGCGGTCCTATCTAGAACTCCATTTCTTGCGGTGCCATCAGGCTTTACGTTCTCCAGAAGGCGGCACCAAGCGAACAAATGTCATTTTCTATCCGTGCTCTTTTTTGTATGTATCCAAAGAGCGTTTAAGTGAACGGGTCCCATTCACCAATATCAAAAATCACTGGATTGAGCATCTTCCGTCTCAAAGTGAGGTCAGCCGCTGGACGCCATGTTATGTACCAATGTTACGTAACATGGTGGATCTTCCCGCGCTATTTTAACCAATAGGGGCCAGTACTCGTGACTACACTTTCTCGCTGTTGAAAACGATGGGAAGCTCGATCCAGACTTTATTAGAGATCAGTGGTCTCAATTGGGTCAATTTCAAAAGCGGTTACAAACTGGTAAGGATAGCATATCCAAGAAAGTACGAATCACTAGGTCCTGCGTTCCATTTATATATCGCACTTATGTAAACAGGGCCTTAATGTGCTTAGTATTTCACTCTCTTAAGTCAGCATGCAACTTTGTATGTACTCCTTTCCCTTTGGTATTTTTGTGCTTTTGATGTTGGGGTTGTCACGAATGCTCTTCAAAATGACTGTTTTGCAAATGAACAAAGCGGTACTACTGGAGAGATCCTGAATACTCCAAAAGATTTGGACAGAATTCAGCATGACATACTTGTCTTCTTTAAACTGGAAGGAAGGAATTTATAACAAATATGGACACCCACATGTGCAAATATAACTGTGCAATTTTCATTCATTTATTCTTATGATTGAGCATATATCATTCTTCATTTTCCATGCTTTATTTTGTTCTTGGTAGTGACTTGACTCCAATATAAAATTTGATTCCCGAATTTTAAATACTGAAATTATTCCTGCTGGCGGCCTGGGATGAAATTCTTGGATTTTACAGTATTTTTACTAATAAGCTCTGAATTCGTTTTAAAGCGTTTCCCAGTACCATGTTTGCCGACCTTGTGAAGGTGTAGACTGGCTCCTCTCAGTAATAACAAAGAGCGTTGCTGAAACATTGCGGCGCAGGTCCAGGAACTAGTTGCTTTATGCCATCATAAAGGAATGGTTGGTGAAGAATCTTTTCTCAGGTTCCCTGAAGTAGTTTGGTAACTGTCGTGCTTCCCTGCCAAGCATTGGAATCAGCGGAGCCATATCTTGTCACTACTCTAATCTCGGAAAAGAATTAAATTGAAGTACGACCAGTATTCAGCCTTCAATATGCTGATGACACAACCCGCTCAGTAAACTTTGCACAGAATTCAGTGGAAGATCTGTCATTACTAAAGTGCTAGACCGAAAACCCAGGTCTCTTCCTGGGTACTAATGAAACAAATACCACGTGCACAATCTAATTTCTATTCAATTCAATTGGATCATTTAACGCAACTCCAACATAAACATAGTCAAGGTGGAGGTAACAATGATATGGTGTTATCCAAGTTATGTAAAGACATGCACAACAATAACATAGCATGTTAGTATGTAGTGCTAATTACAGTAGTGAACTCAAATCTTTCTACGTTGCTTCTATTATCCAGGGATATAAGAAAGGTTCATTGGAAAGGAATTAAAAGAGTCATCATTTTCATCTAGTAATTTGTGATGTAAAGATTAAAATTTCATTTTCAGTTGATTCTTAAGTCTATGCTACAGAGGAAAATAAAATTAAGAGATACGACTGGGAAATGACAGGAGGCTACTAAAACGACTAGACCTGTGCACTTGAAATTCAAGGGGACAATACCATGAGGAAGATAGGTGTAATTACTCACAGTCACGGATTTTTGGAGCTAATCCATTAGATGGCTTCCAATTCAAGAGAGTGGCACAAACTGAATCGCAGATGGACAAAACACGGTATTATTCAGTTTAGAGAGACTTCCCTCGTGTGTCCTGGCAATTGCAATCAGCTGGGATCCACGTCTGTGACTGTAAAATCATCTCCCTGTAGATCAGAAGACGCGTTGAAATAGATTCACTGGTAATAATTGCGGGGGAGGGAAGATTCAGGAATTATGTTTGTAGGCGGTAATGGTCCCCTTCTTTCTTCACAATAATGGTTATCTACGGAATAAGCATGGCGTCAGCGTGGGCAAAAAGTTGAGATTGACAAAAACATGCTTTGTTTGTTGCACCCTGTGATACTGAGAGCGGTGTCATCAGTAACGCCAAAAGGAAGAAGCTCGATGCTTCAAAAATGTGGTGTTGGAGGAGAATGTTGGATGTGGCCTGGACAAAACGAAGAAAAAAAAAATTATTCCTGGAGAATATCCGCACATCGATGCGTTAGAATGTTTGGCAGTTATAAATTATCCACGTTTTTCCATGTCTATCAAAATGAATCCGGCTTAAAGGCTAATGTTATGCTTTGAAAAGTTTTTGGAGCCTGCAGAAGAAGGCCAGTCATAAATGACGTGGCCTCAGTGCCGCAAAGGAAGACGGGATGGGTAAATCATGTAGATACTAGGAGCTATCAGTGACAGTATCGACATGAAGAGATGATTTGTAGTCACTGCCACTCAATGCTCTTTTACGGCTCAATGGCAAAAAATACAGCTTCACACTGGTACACGCTTCCGTGAGCCTCGCAAATAAACTTTCTCAAAAGCTATTTTCCACCGTTATAAAAATTGAGGTAGGATGATTACGGCACACTATGATGAGGTGTAAACCTATACCAAGCTGTTTCAAGTATACTTGCAACATACAAACTTCATGCTGTGTGCCACGGCTGACAAGCAAGGAAACATCCTTAAGGGAGCCCGTAACCTATAAGTATAGTAAAGCATACATGGCCTACTGAGACCAGACGAGATGCAGAACCCAAGAGATCAATTTAAGGCTATTGTTATTTGAGCTTCGACATTTTGAAAAATAAATCACGCTGTTAAAAGACAAATAGTTTTCTATAAAACGGAAATGACGCAATAGGCTTTAGAGCCTTTACTGTTAGAGAAGGAGGAAGGAGGCAATAGCAAAACTCCTGCTTGAAGTAATTCATGTTCGTTTTAAGTTTAATTAATTATTCAATTTATTGTTTACTCGTTTTAAGATTTATTTTTTGATCAATATTTGTATATGTTACCTTTATTTTTAATACGATCATTTATTTTAATTTCTGTTCGTTTTGGGTTTCATTTATTCTTTAGTTGTTATTTCTGATTGTGTTGAGTTTGAATTGTTGTAGAACTTGACTTCTCCGGATTTCAAGGTTGAAATGACAATTTATTTTTCTTTAAAAGTTTCTATTTTGGAAAGTTTTCTTTTAAATTAATTTTCTAGTAAGAGAGGTTTTGTCCAAAGATCAGATCTTAAAACGTATAGAAAGAACAAGAGGCTTTAAGGGGGGAGTGTTATATGCCGGTGTTTTCGCTCTCAAAGACTTTTTTATTCAAATTTTCACCACGAGGCTGCATGGTAATTAAAAAACTTACTAAAATTGTGACAACTAATTTAACCAAATTTTGTTCTTGGGAAAAATAAAATGCGTATTTTCGCAGATATGCTGGCACGGTCACTCCTCTTATCTCCTAGTTATGCCACTGAATGACTGC
>JAAAKL020002802.1:0-24862 GCA_010016065.2 Carybdea cf. marsupialis auct. non (Linnaeus, 1758) | reverse complement strand
TTGGATTTATTGGACTTCCCTTTGAAGTTTAATAACTTCACTATATTCCTCTGCAACCTCTTTGAGCTTATGTCTTAAACAGAACTTGAAGAGATATCTTACGCCCCTCCACATTAGTTTGGTTCTAAACGAGAATCAGGATATGCCGATATACTAACTGCAATTGCTAATATTTTGATCAATGCTGTTTCTTCGAGAGGAAAGCCTTGTCCTTGCCGGACACAAGATTAAACGCACCTTCGACTCTTTCATCTACGCAATCACATATTTAAAAGCTGCCAAACGCAGAGTAAATCCCACTGTCATCTGTACTCTTCAGAATTTGTATTCCAGATTACGCACCGCCTGAAGCTACCACTAAATAAGGACATGCCACCCACTCCTTGTAGTATATCTATTTTAGTTATGATGTGGTCACATCAAGAACAACCACGTCGTCCAGTTTTTTCAATAACTGTGCTATTGAGGTTCAAGATTTCTGCCCATCCTTTTTGAGGCCCCAATCAACCTGTCTTTGGTATGCTATGTTGACGACATTTTAGATACTAGATGAACCTCCATCAAATCGCAGAGACTTTCAAAAATTTTCAAGGTTAACTGGTTTTCCATTGTCCATATTTAGCTCTGTTATTCCTCTGTCATGACGTGTACTTGTTTACTGCGTATAACTTGTTGTACAAATTTAATTTTATTGCTTTTAGTCTACGATTTATGCATAACAAGAAGTGCGGAAAGGAAAAGGTCGAAATGTTTTGATGTGAAATTATTTATCTACATTAGGTACATTTTTTTACATTAGACTCATGGAGTGACTTTTCCTTCTCATTAGATAATTTAGTATTTCATATAAAGCCAGGTTCACATAATGTTTATGTCAAAAACAAGTCCCTTTCCCTTCTACTTTTAATCCTATGGCTGCAATTGCATAAACAAAGTATTGGTAGTAGAAGTTTCCCTTCAAACGTCAAAGCAACTTTGATAAGCCTTTGGGCTTCTGTAGCAAATATTTTGAGCAGCTCTGATCCAAAGTCTTGTTTTGACATTGCGCCGCAGCTTTTGTATCAACCCATTTCTTCTCTAACAAATTGACCCTTGTCTATGGTGTTGATGTCTGTTTTAAATGAGACTGTAGATACCGTTTACTTTTTGGACATACTGACCTTCATGGTTTGAACCATTTTCCCAGTTTGCCTCAATAAATGTTCTTCTCTCTGAATGTTTTAAGATCATAAGTAATTTTACTGATGATGATAATCTGGTCGTATATTTGAAATGGATCGTTTCCGAGTTCTTTAACAATGTTTTCTGGCGCAAGATTGTGCTTTAATTTATCTATACCCATGGAAGGCAATCATCAAATAATACAAAACTATATTCATCAATCCCTACACGTCAAGATTTACTAGGCTTGGGAAATACACTGAAGAGAGGCAAATTGCACAAAGTTCAGATCTGCTCTATGCAATATTGTTTCCTTTTTATCTGATCAGAAGTGGTGGATTCGTGAGGTTTTCAGGACATTCTGTTTCCTGAAGGGCTCATCTGAAGCTGGCTAGGTGGTGCCAACAAACAAGCTTTCCTCCTTTGCTGCATGGAAAACAACACTAATCAGCGATGAATGTGTAACCCAAGCTGGATGATCTAGCCATTGCTTCATTCTGTAAATTGAAAGTAAGCGGATTTTACTAAAAGGTGACCTTGCAAGGAAAAACAAAATTATTCTAAAGAAACGAGACACACAACTTTCCTGCGTAACGTCATCCTGAGAAACGTGCCATGCGACTGTACCTGAATTATGATTGAATAGCAAGTTTGTAAACAACTAGATCATCAAAGCTGGAGTGTGTAACGGACAACGTTTGCCGTCAAGCTAAGGTCAGACAAGCTCATGTCATCAATAAGATGCTTACACAACGACAACATTCCATGGACGCGACTTCTCCTTATCTAGATTGGAAGAGTTTTCATAGATACAAAGATCCGAACGATAGGCTGAAAGAACGGCGTTGTTTACAAATTTAATGGTTGTAATGGGCAGATCAAAGCCAATTCCCATGTTTGATGGAAGTGACATTTTGTGTGAGAACTAGGGATGTCAGAAATTGAAAGAGTTCTCTTAATGAGTCGATTCAATTACAGGGTTCTTGTAATTACTATTCAGAAATAGAATTGCATGGTCTCTCGTCATGAAGCCAACGGGTCATCCTTGCCAGCTACGCTGGTGACTGCAACGTCAGCCATTCCATCTATTAACAAATCAGGGCTGACAGGTAAACAATGGGCCCATCAAATCTAAGCTAACAGATCCGTTGCGTGTTTTTTCGTGAAAATGTTCTACAAGAATCGACATGAGATGGACATTCTTGTTTGGGATTACTTAGGAGGCTTCTAGGATGGATTTTGCGTTGGTCCTGACGTATCGTGCTAGCACCATGAAACTGTGTAATCGTGACATATCAAACAGCGGTCAGTGTAGTACTGTACAAGGGATACAACTTTCTTTTAAAATGATCACAAGCGATCACCAAGAAATACACGAGATAAGAGAAAATGATACATTTGAAAATGTCACAAGATATCTCGTAAACACCAGAGACATACTTATATTCATATGAATATAAACATACTGTTTCATAGAACGTTAGCAAAGACGTTTTGCTGAATAGGTCTAAGTAATTCTGGCTTAAGCGTGTGTAAAATCAGGAATCTTACCTATTGAGATGTGGTGCACGTAACAAAGTGGGAAGCATACCAAGATCAATTGAAAGGCTATTTTCTGACAATAATCATATCATGCCATGCGTAAGAAAGACTTTTTCTCAGACTTGGGCATCTTATATTTTTATGTTTTCGTAAGGGGGGGAGCTTGGTGTCCCTAAAGAAACCACTGTCTACCAGGAGCCCTTTAAATTTGTGACGATGACATCAATTATTAAATAATCATGAATTTTCATGTTTGTTACAGTGCAGTAACCAAGAGCGCCTCCAAGTAATTTAAATATACCTTGCCCTTATTAGCAAGTTTCTGGACCGATATATGCAGAGTTCTGTCAGAAAAATATAAGCAACTGCATCGCAAAGTTAAGGGGATGATATATGTTGGCATTAAATATAATTTGTGGAAAATAATTATCACACAATTTTAATTAAAAGATATGGTATTTTTAACTTAGTGGAAAGATGCTTCTAGTAATAATTGAAGTGAATGTAAGTGAGGAAGGATTGTAAAGATTGACCAAGAGGATGAAGTAGATATACTAATACAAAGATGTACATTTGAGCTTCGATTTGAATTTCCCTCCATCACGAAACATCTCAAGAAAATGCTCAATCCATTCTTCCCACAAACCTTTGCTTTCTTCTACTGAAATTCTTTCTACCGGATGGCACTAGGTGTTTGCCAGAATCATTTGAATCCGGAGGGAGTTGAGGTAAGTGAAATGATAATAATAATGATAACAACTTATAATCTTCAAGATTTTCTTGTGCGGCCTGAAGTTCTGTAATTAGTAAATGAATCTGATAATTCAATGTAACTCATTACTCGCAATTGTACTTTTGACTTAAATCATGACATTGAAAGTTTAAAATATCGGAAAATATAGAATAGCCAAGCGCTAAATGATATTTTGTTCTCTCCCACAAACTGACCTACAGCGCATCAACAGCGGATGGCAATAATAACAATTGGAAAAGCCTCAATAAAATGAGAACAACACTGGAGTATGCCTTCAGTATTTGGAGAAGCAGAAATGATGTGAATTAAATAAGAATAAAATATTGGGAGAAATACTTGCCATAAGAGCTCAATTTTTAATGATATTAGAAAAGGATTTTTTGTACTTTGTAAGGATTTACTCTGTATATTCATTCAGTTTTAGTGTCATAAACAAAAGCTACGCACTTTGGGGTGCATCTTAAAATTATTTCATTTTAGGAACCAACACTCATATTTGGTTGAAACAGCCGACTTTGTTAAGGCCATTTTGTATTCATGTGACACACACGTGCATGTATGATATCTTCTACTGTGCCAGTTAACAGCTTTTCCTATATGTATTTCCCTTGTTAGTACAACTATCTTCTGAACAAGTTTCATGAACAAATGTTCCTTACTCCTGAGCTCTCAGGGATGACGTTTATAGTCGTGTAATTGCATAGAAATAGTGACTGTCAGACTAATGTTTGGCAAGTATTATTATTTATAAAGCTAAGCTTGCTAAATATTTTCTGTAGTTCTAGTTACCTGATTTTATGAGTCAGCTTGTGTATTTTAGTTTACCGTGCAGAATTTTTAACCCAAATATAGTTAAGCCTCTACCACAATTTCTGTTTATGTTCGAGGCATGTTTGAGGCATCTGTGAATTAAAACAAGTCCTTGTTAAAGTAAGCAGCCTCTGCTATGGTGTAACTGTTGGTTTTACTCCTTCAATGTACTATACTATCCATACATCAAATAGTACAGCTCTGAGTACTAATCTCTTTTACAATATGAAACAACAAAATGCCACTAAATGCACCAGAGAGATGTCAAAGACCTATAAAACACGACCCTAAAACGAGATAAGTGTTAAGGAATAGTTTGAAACATGCTGAGGCTGAAGTCCCATCTCTTCTCACTTATAGATGAATGAAAATCTTTTGATTTGTTAGAACTTACTTCAATCAGAGAATTAGTTCAAACATCCTTATGTATCCAAACTTCCTACACTAGTTATTTCTTCGTTTATCCTTTTCAACATCAAGAGGTACTTTTTACAGCTAAGAATAAAATGCTTACTTTTGATATGAATCTATTAATGTTAATATTTAAATTTTCATAATTGAATTAAAAAATATGAACTATCCAGTCAGTGCAGGTTTGTATCAGAACAAAATATCGTATGAGTGTAAGCAGTCCTTCTATTACAATTTATTGCATCTTCAGCGTTATTTCAAACCTAGGTAATCCTAAACGTTTAATGATAGATAACATCTTAATTGGATCTAAAAGAATTATTTCATGAAGACTTTAAAAAATAGGGTTTTACAGTATTGATATGCCCATTGGTTTGCTATGAGGTAACAGGTCATTTCACTTCTAAACTGTGACGTCATTAGCTTAAATGTTTCTCGTAATATATGCGTTAATCCATCAATTTGCCACCAGGGCACATTTTCTCCTTTATCGAACTTCAAATCTAGTAATCACTGAACAATAAACAACTTTTGCCTATGACATCATTGCCCCCATACATTTCACAGAAAGTATAATGTTTCCAATTTCTGTGAGAGGCAGTGTACACCTTTTCATCAAAAAACGCAATTTTGTCACAAGGAAGCAGCATTCCGTCACGGTCACCTATTTCACAAGTTGGGTATACGTGGGTCGCGTGTGCAAATTCTGGTGATGACATATCATTAGTAAATCTCTAGTAAATTTTAAAATGTGAACAAAATTTTTGGCAGATCAATGTTATCCAAATTTGTACAGAGATATCATAATAACATTTGGTATTTGGACCGAGAAATCGAATGATTGATAATGGAGGCTGAAAGTGACTGCGTTATTGTAGAGTAGATAGCTTTACATTTGATAAAGATAATGGGAAAATTCACCGTTAGCTTTCCTCGTAATCTCCCTTCGTAAACTACCATTATTATACGTCAAATTAATTTCACGGTTACCATTTACAGGGGAACCGGTTAACTTTCCCCAATGACGTGTTTTTCATCATAAGCCGCTGGGGACAGGTCTTCCTCATACAATCTCTAACACTTTGCGCAGGATAGTTGATGTTCCGAGCAGGACTGGCATTTGCAGGGTATTGAGATTGTATTTGATATCTAGTTCATTTAAATATCCTTCAAGACTTTCTGGGATTGATTCTAGTGCCCCGATCACAATAGGTATGACTTTGACTTTCTTATCCCACATTCTCACTACCTCAATCTTCAGGTCGAAGTACTTTTTGTTGTTGTTTTATTATTGTTGTTGTTATTATTATTATTATTATTATTATTATTATTATTATTGATATTATCTTGCTTTCCCCTTCGTAATGTGTGAAAACAGTGAAGATGATATGTACAATGTTAAAGCTTACTTTTCTGTAAAGTTACAGAATAAATATATGGCGAGGAAGTTTAAAATTTTTTATTGTTGGCTTTTTTTAAGTCTGTGAGAACTTTACTTCAGTTAGTGATTCCAGGAATGTGAGATAGCTGAACTTGACTTAGGAGGTATTACCCCCTGTACCAGGTCAAACAAGGCTCTAAGATGGCAGGGAATTCTTGCATCAATGGATTGCATCCATGGAATGTATGACACGTGGGTGTGAAAGGGGTATCCTATAAGTCATAGCGAATACAATTATCCTGGGCAATTGTTTGTATTGTCTTTCTTAAAGAAAGCCGATCTAAATGAGATAACCGTGGATGAATGGTAATTAATACCCGTTGTTTATTTGTGAAATTGAACACAAATATTTGCTTTTCTTAACGAGGTATTATGGCCTTAGGCGAAAGCAGCTAGTGATGCCATTAGACCTGTTACCAGTGTCAGCGATAGCTAACGTTACATGAGGAAAGTGGAAGTAGGGTGTGGTCCTTGTTGACGATATCATACTACATTAGTAAGACAGTGTATCAAAAATCGGCATCCATTTACCTCTTCTAGACTAAAGTACCAAAAAGGAGCTCGGGATATTTACGATCATGATGATATGTGTAAGAATTAATGAGGGTATGTATTATATGTAATATTCAATGCAAGGAAAATCAACAGAAATGATAACTTTGATGCTCGAGAAGGAATTAACAATATCGAACATTCAGAAAAGAAAACAGTTAATGATATTATAAATTGCAGTGAATATTTGAACTCACTGTAATCTGTTCTATTGTCACTTTTGAAGACATAGTTATCAAATCTATTTCCTTTTATTTCCTATTTCCTTTTATTTTTAGACCAGGTGTCATGATACATTTGTCCACAGTTTCCTTGCCCTAATACAGCTTCAAGTAATCTACGTTTTCATCATTAGGTTTTATACATATCACATGTATCAATTGTGTTCATTTTGGTTTCCAAAAACTTTAATGATCCATTCTGTTTTAAATCAGCAATCAGAGTTGATAGCCAGTCTCTCATGGAAAGATGCCACCAAGCGACAGTCACTGGTATATATACTTTAAGAGCACTGCGTGCCACAAACGTAAATGTCTTTATGCTAATGAGATCGACAACCCCTTCCTACCCCCTTCAAAATAGTCTTGTCTCCTGTCTTAACTAAAGCTAATTTTATTTCTGCAAGCAAGGCAATCTTAAAATATTGAGAACTTTTGATAAAGTCTAAATCGTGATACACCCTTAAAGTATCTTTCAATAATTAATCAGACGTTACGTCCTGAAAGGAAAGTTATGGTATTGTTCAATGGGTCGAAGATGTACAAAAATCAGCATATAATAATTTTACTGTTTGCAAGAGATCAAATCCAGTTAAATACCTTTTTTTAAAAGAAATTGTAATTGATACTTGACAGTTTGAACTTTTGTAGCTGTAATAGGGACGTATCTTCAGACTGTCGTTGTGTCGTTTTCGATGAAAGGCTGGGTTCTTGAACAATGATACCTATTTCCCAGACTTTCTAGAAACATCCCAGGACTATGGCTAGCCCTTCATCATTTTTGCATGTCGTTTGTCCATTAATATCTCTACGAAATTTTACATTATCCTGAACAACTCAAAAGGTACATGAAGAGTCGTTTCTTAAAGAAGCAATTAAGAAGAAGACAAATAAAAATAGGAGGAAAAGAATAGAAAAGACGAAGACAAAAGATATATGGGAGAGAGAGGAAGAAATGAGAAAGGAAAAGATAGAAGGGAAGTGAAAAAAGAAAGAGAGGAAAGTAAAAGTGAAAAAATGAATTGGAGAAGGCCAAATTAAAAAATAGAGCAAGTAAACATGAGGAAGGAGGAGTAGCAATATGAGAAAAGGGACTAAAAACATGGTTTTGTGAAAATTGAAGTGTAAAATATGTTAAAAATAACGAAGCGTTTGATAAACACACGTTTGTGCACTAGTTGTCCTTGCCCTGCATGTCTTATTAATCGTGATTTTTCTCACACTGTATATCATTTTTTAATTGGCCACTTTTCCTAAAATCAATCATGCATTTAATCACATCTGAAGAAGTGGGATACATCCATTTTCAGCACCGCTATGAAGTCATTTTCGGAGGCTATCTTCAATAGTCATGTCGAGCATGCGATGAAATTGATGATAAGTTACTTTGTGGTGCTTTGTGTTTTCGTGTAAAATAAACCAATAACAAAAGTTGCATAAATAATGAATAATTAGTCAGTTAGACTGTTCCAACTGGCATATATTAACATCGTTGTTACGTAAAAATACTAGGAAGAACGGTATGGTCTATATCGACGTTCCATTACTAGAAGTGTTATTATTTTGTAGAATAATAAGCACTAGTAGATATACGACCTCATCAATATAATTTCGGTAATTAGTGAGATTTTGGTAAATTATGATCACGAACTATTTCTTAGAAACAAAGCGAGTAGCTAATACGCCCCTGTCGCAAATGGGTCTTTGGGTATGCTCGTTTCTGTACGAGTACCATATTTGGATTTTCCCAAAAAAACTGCTGACGTGAATTTTGACGTCACAAGTAAAAGCGTGACTGTTTCTAGGCAACACTGGAGTATGTTGAACTATAATCCTGAAAATGTTTATCCATCTTGGATCCTTATTTTCAATTTTATGGAGGGGGTGCATCGACCCCCAAAAGATGGAGTTAAGAAAGTGGTAAGTTGAAAGATACGAAATCCAATCTTGTACGAAACAGTGCATCCTTAACAATTTACATATCTCCATTGTGCTGATATCAAAAGTAAAATAAAGTAGATAGCAAGATATGCTTCTGGATCATAGAAGTCATCGACAAGAAATAAGAGTTGTAAAGTACAACAAAATAATATACTTCGAGAAAGCACTTTTCCAATTTATTTTGAAGTGAGACAGAGCATGATCGAGTGATAATGTGTTATGACAGAAGGAAGCCTCATTAAGAAGAATACGCATTAACTGGTTCTGAGAACCACCACCGATGAAGTAGAAGATTACGGACGCCTAAAAAAAATATCCAATCGACGTCCTCCAAAGAAAATGACACTCCCCATCCTCGTAGTCGATCATGATAACTTTCAAGAGGAAGGTAAAAGAATTTGACACCTTTCTTTTTGTATTTGATGCGACATTGTTTGTTTTCGTTTTCAAATGCGATGGTAATGGGTGCCAGTAGTAGCTTATTAGTCAATGGAATAAAGAGGTAAAGAAAGGTTTCTATTTTGTGTGTGATGTCATATAGATTGATATTCTTGTTTATTCCCTCTTTTTAAGAGGGATTCTTGCTCTCCAGCAAAGTCGAGGAAAATAACTAGAAAGAACTAGGGGAGGATAAGCAAGAAATCATACTACTGTGGAATTTAAAGACCAGGGTAATAAATGATTTTTAAGTCCTTCAGTAACATGATATGACGAATCAAAAGAAATTCGGCGTCAGGATAATTTATGTATACAACACAAGTGTTATTCTTCCTATCTTCAGTTTATTCACAGGTAGTTCGAAGGAACAGAATGTTGACATCAATAGTTGATAATATATTTCATTTCATAAAGGATTGACTTACATTCTACTCCTCACAGTCGCAGTTTTACACTCTTATACATCAACTTTTGGGAAGCGAATGCACCTGAAATAGCAAGTGAAAATATAAGACGTGAAAAACGTTATTACCGCAGTTGAAAAAAATAAGATAAACAGATTTCAAAACCAGCGAAATAAAACAACAACCTGATGCATCGTTTGACGTACATCATGATAATTAAGAACAGATGTCGTGGACAGAAGGACTTATTCCCAGAATAACTGTACGATCTCATAACGATTATTAGGGATTATTTCTTTACGGAATCAGGTGTGTCCTTGCTGTTCTAAGCGCTTGTGACTGAGTTGATCTTAGCCTGAACTATTTTAAATTTTGTCTCCTACAACAGTTATCAACAATGTGCATAGCATTTTTGGAAATGGAATTTACAAAGCGCCTTTTCTAGAGTTGAGGAATATGAATGTGATAATACATTGTCAGTTATCTGGAGAAAGCATTACATTTTCGGGAAGGTTTTCATCATCCATACTTTTAGCGGGTTGCCACAGAAATTGCAGGCATACGATGATTGACGTCGGACAGTTGTTGGAAAATCTAACTTGTAAACAAGAATTTGCAAGTCCACTCCATATACACTATAACTGGAAAAAGAGATGACAGTTGGTCTCGTTTGAGTTTGGAATTACTGTAATCCATTCCTGATCTCTTTAAATATAGAAAGGGCTTTGAGATTAATGGTCTTTCATGGGACACACTGGAAAGGTTGAGGGTAAGAATACCTTCCACGTGAAATAAATAACAGCAAAAGCTAGCGTATCAATTTGGGCTTATATTACTCACTAGGGTGGAGCTCGACAGATAAAAATACTGTGGCACCTGACATATGAGCTATCAGATGATAAAGCAAAGAAAAGGATCATAGCTTTGACAGCTTGAGTTGTGATTGCTTGGCTTAGTAGCTATACGGGACGGCAGTTGGGATCATTATATAATCATTTCAAACAACTTCAACTATGGCTGAAAATAACAAGCCTTCAAGAAAATATTGCAAGCCAAATTTAAGTCATCAAAGATGGTGCTGAGGGATTTATCTTGTTTAATTCATTACAGTTTAGAATTCGTAGAATATTTTCCTATGAAACAACTCTTTTTTGGTGTCTTGTTAGCAGTTGCCAGGTAATTTTAAACACATTGCCACACTTCCCACATTCAAACTTTGCATCCTCTGGTACAAACTATGACTAGATAGGATGCGAAGGTGACATCTTGTGAATGAATAGCTTGCTAGTGATACCACTCTGTCAACATTCTTGGTATGTATCTTGGAAATTGTGGCACTGTTAGTGTAGAATAATGCTGCGCATATGCCTCTTCAAATCTTCACACGAGTTGGCAGAAACCATAAATTGGAATTAAACATGGATCATGATTACCCGTTCTACTCCCCGATTCACGGAAATACATGATCTTTGTGATTACAAGAAAGACACGCAACCTGCCCTTGCATTTTATCATTATTCAAGAAACATACTTACTGTAGTGAAAGAAACATGGACATTATCGCAAAGTTAAAATTTTGGTGGGGAAAGGGTTCGATATATATGCATGAGGGTAAACTATAACTTATTTAAGGAGTGACGACATTGTTCCATGGACCCTTACAGAAAAAAATGTTAGATTTCGTAATTTTGCATAAGTTTCGGATAGCAGGATGTTACATTGGTCAGGAAACAGCCCTAACAAGTATTTTTGTCAATGAAAAATATCCAGGTTACTGAGAAAGCTCCCCAAGCAACCCCACAATGCCACGTCTCAGGAATTTTACTTTTCCTCTGGGCTCTCTTAAAAAATTACTGAATATGGTCTTTCTGTTAAGCAAAGTGGATAGTCGACGGAGGAAAGTTTGCTGAAGAGGTCTATTTATGTTGATAGCTATCAAATCATCAGTCAACATCATTCACTTCAGAGCTCTTGCGTAACTCTTGTGTTATCATGTGCCGTAGATGGCAATAACTGGTTTAGGTTTGAGAAGCTGCTTGAATTAATGTTCGGTTACATTGCCAACAACGATAGGCAACCGGAGTATCTCAGCCTTGAGTATGCATTTTTGCATAGATTAAGAATATGTCTACTTGTCCACATATCCTTTCATTGTTGATTATTCGTTGTTGCTCTTATTGTTGCGTTTGTTGCTCTTTTCATATTTTATTGCTTTTGTTTCAGTGGATTTTTTTATAACTCTTGATATTAGTTTTGGCCTTCAGACGGAAGGGTGGTTAACATTGATTTCTTTGTGTACTTTAATCGTTGTCTAGTTGGTGGTTTGCGATTGTTGTGGTTTAATTCCAAACTCTTTTTCACTAGGAATAGCTGTTTTTAATAGTTCTCCTGGAAATAACTATTTTTAATTGTTTTTCTAGGAAATTTTTGTGTTAACAATGCTATTGTTCTAATAAGTTGTTTCTTTTACACAGTTATTTTCACATTTCTCTATTTCACATATATTAGCTCATCGTTTAAACTGTGTAATCGTGTTGTTTCTCTACTGAATCATCCGGAGGACAAGAATTAAGATGATGTCAAGTTAGAAACTGTAACAGCATTATCAATGTGCAAGTTTTCGTTCAGAAAATACATGGTACTTGAGACACTAAATTCATTATTATGCTCGTCAAATATAATAAAAAGCGTCCATGAAGTCACTGAATACGACGATTCTAAACATCATTTTGATTTCGAGTGTTCATAAATCTAAACCATTAGATCTCGAGACGATTACAAGTATATTAAAACTGCACGGAATAGCGAAAACATTTTAGTACTGAAATGCTTTGCAGACAAAAAGAATTTGTCTTTTCATTGGGCCTTTTCGGCTAACCATTTAGTGCCATGGACTCTGATTGGTCAAAACAACACCAATCTAGCAATCAGACATCTGATTGGCTACTTTCAAAACACAGTTTGGTATAAGTTTTACTGATTTCTCCCTATGTCAATTCTGACGATTGTGTACTCTGAGGAGTGTCAGACGAAAAAAGCTTTTCAGTACTAAAATGTTTTCACTGTTTCGTGCAGTTTTATTGTTTTGTACCACCAATAAACTATTTGAATACAAATACATTGTAGTTTGGTGATTTGTTTCTCCAGCCAAAATTTATTTAATAAACCTAGCTTCTTATCTTACAACCCTGAGGGATGAATATCCGGAAAGTCTTTCTAGGGGTGGTTTAACCCCTTACTGTATCAGAGATACATTGCCGTCGATATTCAACAGCACATACCTCAAGGTTCTAAAGAATCGCTTCGATGTCCAGGTTGCCTTGTGTTATTTTGGAGTAAAAGGCTTATTGGTGTTTTGGCGTCGTACTTGTGCCACATTAATGGATTTCGATCATAATTTGAGGGGTATTGTAATGCTTTGAGTTTCATCACATAAATGGTTCTACATCTTTACATGATTGGCTGAACCCAACTTGAACCGTAGATGGTGATTATTTTGGATATCGAATTTCAGCAGTTGAGAAGAAGTGTATCTTGGCTCTGCTTGGTTGACAATTGTAATTTTAAAGCAACAACGTTACAATTATTAAATCTTGGCTCCATAAATGAGTCAATTAGAGATGCAGAACAGCAAGATGAGGTAAATAAACAAAGTGTGATACTACAAAACAACAACTGTAAGTAGATATGTCGTAATGTAAATTTTATGCCTTATTGTTCTATAAACTTTCCTTGTGGTTGTAAATTTAGGAAATAAAGCAAGGAATGTTTGTACATTTGTTGAAGTCGTACTCTCATGTGTTCGTGCGAAGAAAGAACATCTTTCAGTTAATGTGAACGATCTGCTTTGTATCCTAGTTGTCAAAGAAAATGCCAGTAGGGAGACGTCGTTCTGTTTCTTTAAATTTAGCAGATATGCCTCAAGACTCAAGAAATATTTAGGGAGAGACGAAAAGTATCGATATAGAAGTTTCATTTATAAAATGATTCTACCTTTAATTCTTGAGAGCTGGTATCTAAGTATTAAACTAGAATACAAAACAATCATCAAAAGGTGGATTTTCTCCTTTTGACGAATTTTGTGTTCTAACGTCGTTATTCAACGATAGCAGATGTGTTAGTTGCTCTTGTAATAAAAACGTGTCTACTACTGACCTTTGATTATGATTACGGACAATGAAAAAAGCTACCTGGCAATCAAGTGAAAATTCTTTCCGAATTCTGATGGTCTTATAAACTGGAACATAATGGAATAAACGTTACCTTATCAAGATGCTATAGCTACGTAATCAACCGGCAGAGCAGTTACCAAGACATTACTGTGTCTATTTAACTGTGGGTTGACTACTGCAATAACAATACTAATGACGTCATGCTGAATATTACCACTGCCTTTGAAGATTGATTTTGAACAGTGCGAAATAAGAGAATGCTTTGATCTGATAGACTGTTAATTCAGAAAAATCGATGGAGAGGCTTGATTTGACAAGCCAGAGAAGAGTGCTGAAGACGAGTCTATGTAAGCACCACAGCATAAAGATCAGTACGCCGAGCATGAAAATGGGACGTCCCTGATAACAAGCTCTACGAAGATTAAGTTTGTTCGATAAGAATATATCTTAATATCAGCTGCATCAGCAAATGAACCCATATTTTTTGCTAAGACTGCTTTTGTTGTTTGTCTTCAGGGTTTTCTGATCAACAGGCATAAAAAGAACGATGCAAGAATCCAGAGATTGATATATATATAAAAGTCAGAAATTTAAACTATCGTGTTTAAATTTAAAAGACTGTATTTTTGGCCATCATGATGCAATTTCTCACCCCTAAATAGCTAAATCTGCTCATCTCATACCTCTAGGACAAAAAATGCAAACATTTCCTAATCTGGCCTATCGATCATGAGCCCTTTTATGCAAATCTCATCGGATCTATATCATTCGTACGGCATAATAGAATAAATCTGGTAACACGTATAGCGTCAAAACGTACCACTCTTTCAATGCTTCAAGTGTGGCTGAGCGAGAATCGCATTGGGCCATCAGAGACGATGTGAATATCTGTAAAAGGAATTAAGAAATCAAATCCCTCCTAAAATAAAACTTGAAGTCATCGTATAAGCTTCCTTAATGTTGTAAAGATGTACTCCAACACCTGTAATCACTTCTAGGAAATGTAAACCTTCAATTTAAATACAGTCGCATCCTTGTGATGTAAGATCGACACTTTGTAAAAACCCCACGTCATATTTCGGGCTCATTTCCATCTAATTGGCTTAGACCCCTGTAGCAAGCATTACCATACTCGGTCCTAATCCACTAGCCAAAATCTTGTTTCCTAGCTTAAAGCATTATAAGATAACATGTATAGGAAATGAGGGTCATATCGAAAGAGTAAACTTATCGAAAGAGGAACAATAAGTTAGGGAATGAGAATAAAGTCAAGTGTCATAATGTTTGCCACTGTTACAATCACTTCAAAATTGATCGAGCACAGAGATAGTAAACAGCAATGTTGTATCCGTGGAGGGATGCACTCCTAATTCAATTTAACAGCTATTCAATGATCTTACATTAATCCAGTGACAATAGAATCTTTAACTGGTACAGAAGATTTCGAGTTGGCTAGGAATCTGGAACTTGTGTTTAAGGAGTTTTGTAATTCCGAGGAGCTTACACTGACTTTCACATTCGTAAGTACTTTTACATCCAGTTAACTCAAGCAATACTTTACAGAAATACATAATTCGACTGATTTCAGGTTGTAACAGATGAAATAATGAGACCATCTACGTATGAAAGCAAGTACAAGTATATCAAGCGTATAAACAGTAGGTTAATAATACGAAATGTCTCGTTCATCATGACTTTATATATTCGTTGACACTATCTTAAATAATTTACTCTTCATCAAAATAAGTCATACTATGGACCATTGACGACGTTTCGAGCGCAAGAGGAGACATCGCAGCCAGCGAGACACCTTTTCGGCACATGTTTTAACCCAATAAATTTTTACATGTGTTTTTAACAATAAACTAGATTTTTAAACCCTAACTGGTATGAACGATATCACATCTGAGTCTATCAAGAAGGCGTTACAGTTTGCATATATCGGCATCTGCTGCAAAATCATCTAAGTAAGCCCTGGTCTTGTGAACAGGACGGATCGTGTTTTGCACGTGCTATTCAAGTCTTAGTTTGGTGACTTGCGATTACATGGTAATGCATCTTTTATCAATCATACCATAATGTCCATAAATTGAAAATAATAATGTCAGAATACGTTTCTCACGAGATGTGGGTAGTTTAAATTCCTTCCATGATCACGATGACAGGGGTCAAATAATAATGGGCTTATTACAATGGTCCTACCATCTTTCGACTACTACAGAATTTCGATTCTATAAATTTAGAATCTCAATTAAAAACCGACAGAGCAGTTCTATGCCACCAAAAGTTTATTTGCATTTACTTGGCCTGTTAAGATTCACAACAGTTTCCTCTTCTCCAGTGGCGGTTTTAGCGGAAGGCCGACAGTGCCATGGCCCGAGGGCCAACGCTTCAATGCAAAGAAAATAGTATGTGTCTTATTGGCGGGAAGAGGGAATACAATGTCTCCGCAAGTTCCACAATACTATCATGTCTAAACTGCCTTGGAATGCATGGCGTCGTAAGGCTCCGAAAGCGTTTTCGGCCTTGGGTCCCGTGCCCTCCAAAACCGCCCCGGATCCTCTTGCAAACATGACTGGTTTTATTATTTATCTGCAGTTTCATTTTAAGCTCCTGATGACATTTCCATGAGGAACTCTTTGACAAACAAAATTTTTGTAGATATGAAGAAATAAGGACAACCTGTAATCACTCAGTGATACCAGTCACGTGAATCTTTTGCTACCTTGGTATCAATATGTACTCATAAGAGATTTGCACACATCAAATGGTACAAGAAACCAATGGTAACGCCAGTAACACAACATGGAGGTAACTTTTAGTAACTCGATGAATAAATGTTGGTGAAGGGCAATCCCGCGGGATGCATTAATTTTATCAGGTACTCCAGCCATTTTCTGTTTTTACCATTATTTAAGACATGAAATTTAGAGCTCGTGATTGGTTGCTTAGCTTTAAAAATATCTTTAACAATATTTGCGTCTGTTTGCCAATACAGTTGTCATTCTATTTATCATTTTATGTATATCAAAATACCAAATTGTTAGCTACTCGTTTACCTAGAATAGCTAGTCAACCGTTAGTGAGATAAAAACATAAATCAGTTCATATCGTGAAATTTGCAACCTGATTGCAAATTTATCGTAATAATGACTATATTTCAGTATTTTAGGTAGTATTTATCGACTGAAGAATTAGATTAAAGATCAAGCAAGGAACGCTGTTACTACAAGGCAAGGTAAACATGGAACAGGAGTGGCTTTTTGGAGGGAGCTGTTATCACCTGAAAATACATCGATAGGGTGTAGGCTTACATCAAGAATTGCAATTTCATTACAGTACAAAGCAAAAAGTCAATTTTCTTTGGAGATAGGAGTCTCCAAAAGGCACAACAGATGTTTTGAGGATACAACGGATGAAAAAGAGACATTATCAACATCTGATAATAGTATTTATAGAAGAGGATCTGAATTTCAATATTCAGGCATTGGTGGAGTAATGTCTCACAGGCTTCTACAGCGCATGACACAAGATGCTCGAATTTGCTATTGCATGATCTCAGTCGTGATGATCTCTGCCACATGTTTCACTATGAGATGACTTCAATGTGTAGATTGCTGCAGATTTAGAATGGTTACATTGCCGATACCAAACACGGGCTTGCAATTAACCAGCGTGCGGTCGTGTTAAGCCTTCGTCTATTTGATGAGTGTTATGATTGCTAAGCGATTGAAAATATCATCAATTATGTTGGGTAAACGCTTTGTCTCTTTTACTGCTTCACCAAAGAGTAAAATGTCATCTGCGAAAGGGACGCATCCAACAAATCTTGATTCTTCTTATAGATGCAGGGATCAGAACACAAATGTGAGATGTTGCACCGAAGCGGACCTCTAAGCCAGGATTCCTCTAGGCCATGTACAGAAAATATTATGAAATAATAACAATGGTAAAGAAATAGTGACCGAATCCTTAATTTCTTGTCTATTATATGAGCAGCAATGGCTCTTTCTCTGGCGCATTAGCACTCTGGAGTTTGTCGACATACTCCTATTATAAGAGGAAGATAGAAAGACTGGAGCTATATTTATTCCTGGACACGGACAAAATTGTTTCCTCTGATGTCCTTAAACATAGACAAAAAGGACACGAAACTTTGAATATTTCAGCATGTGAATTAATTATCAGATGTAGAAGAATTTTCGGCCTGTTCAAGGTAAAAATAAAATTATCAACTAAATCTGGTCTGTATTCATTTCGATTATAAAAATGGAAGGCAAATTAAAGCACAGTCAAAAGTTCTTCCTGCTAGTAATTTTTAATTTGTTGTGATTTCTCGAGAAGATTTTGATTGCAGTTCACAAGATAAAAGTTACATTTATTATCAAAACTCTCCATGAATCATGCAAAAACCAATAATGGTCGATTTTGGAATACTGATGTAGGCAAGATTCACGCTTGTGTTCTATTTAAAATCCTACTTTATCCTTTGCAATATATATTTTCATGTTTTGGAGCTGCTACATTAGCTCACCAAAGTTACCATAGCACATAACCATGCAATCACAGTACATCAGTTCACTACGTAATTTGATTTGGAGCTACTCTTTTAAATAACTCAGACGAAAGCTAAGTTTGAAACAATAGGTAGAAGTGATGGAAAATATCCTAAAAATTTGAAGCTTTGGAGAGATTTTCGAGACCTTATTACTATCACTCAATTTGGGGGAGGACTCGCTAACCCTATAAAGACAAGGGGGGACATTTTTTGCATCCGGCAAATTCTATTTCTTACACATTTTAAATAGGCATAGGCAGAGGACTGAGTTTTTGTGACTTTTCCCAAAACCTTTGAATCTATGGTTTTGAGAAGTTTCTTAAACATTTTGTGTTCAAACCTCAGCATGTCTACACTTTGGTGGCACTTTCTTGTACTATCTTAAGCAATGCATCTCCAAGTGCACAAATTTTCTGGTCATTGTTGTTAAATCGTAACTCCAGCCCTCTAAAATTGTGATTTAAGGACATTAAAACTTTGATTATTACCATTTTATTTGCAAATTAATACAACATGGTAATAGATAGGATCAGAAGAAATTGACGAGGAATCGCCATATCTAAATGAAAGGAAAATTTTTCCACAACTGCTATTCTTAAGGCAACCTGAATTCTGCCTAATAAAAATATCATGGAATTGCTATTTACACGACGTGAATCGTATTTTGATTGAATCTTAAGGTTAGATGTTTACGATCGCCATTATAGGTTATAGTGTTTGGTCACTAGGTCTGCTGTATGATAGGAGATGAATTATGGATTAGAATATCATATCTTCTGTAAGTATATAGTGTCTGACCAAAACATTCCTTTTCTCAGTGCAGCACATTTGACTTTAAATATTTCAACTTTAGTTTAAGCAACAAAATATCACCAACAATTTGCCGTTAATTAGAATTTGCAATCATTCAATGCTTTATCAGAGCCACGAGTTAGTTGCCTTTTTCATTGTAGTATAAGTCGAATCATAGAATCCCCCATTCTTCATGACGTACATTTTACATGATTCATAGGTTAAAAGTTACTGCAATCAGAGTGATCGAAAGAGATGATTTTGTAAGATAAAGAAGCACGGGTGTAATAAAGTATTTGGATTTATATATTAGTTCCATCTGTTCGGAATGCCTCGTTTATCATATCGTAACACCGCGATATAACACTCCTCTCACTCCGTCTGCGCCCCTCCTACGCGGATGCTTTAGACAATGAAAAGTGTAACACTGTCGTCTTACACTTTTTTATAGAATTACCAGTACGCAGCTCTATGGTAAGCATTTTAAAGAGTTTGAGCGTCATGTTACTTCTTGTATTCGTCAAGCATCAGCTCCTACAAGGAAGCAACCACCTCGTGCTTCATAAACCGAAAGCACTGCTAAGCAATGCGACGAAGTCATGGGGCAAGCACTTGTTTGAAAGCCCAGACTGTGCAAAATTGAATACGGATGACCGTTTCATTTGGCCTTTTCGGTCAACGATTCAGTCTCACGAACACTGACTGTTCAAAACAACATCAATCTGACAGTCAGAGTTTTGATTTGCTATTTTGAAAACACAGCTGGGTGTATGTTTCATTGAGTCCCTTATCTATCTCTTATTCGGAAGATTTTGTACACTGAGCAGTACCAGGCGAAAAGAACCTTTAACTACTAAAATGAATTTGCTACTTCGTGCAGGTTAGAGTCAAGCTTTAAATAAGACAAAGTGGCAACAAGATCATTAGAGTTTACAAACAATCGTGTTCAAAAGTTGTAATATGCAGATTATGTATGGTTTTGAACTATAATGCAACGGTCGAAATATTCTTGAGACAGCTGATTTATTTTAAGAAGCTTCGGTTGAGAGATTTTGGGGCATAATTCAGAATACACTCCTATGGGATAGACTTGAATAATCGTATATGTGGTGTCTTCCCTCTAGATGACATTGAAGTCACAGCAAAAGTTGAATAATAGATACAGCTGCTCTAAAATTTCTTTAGGGGAAGGACTTACTTAGCTTAAGCTTCTTCTCAATAACGAGGAGCCAAGAAAAACGGTTAAGAAAGGGGACAGGGTACATAGCCCCTGCAGTTATTTGTGAAGCCCAAAAGTATATATAGGGTCCTAATTTTAAGTAAAAT
Organism: Carybdea cf. marsupialis auct. non (Linnaeus, 1758); assembly: GCA_010016065.2. Lineage (NCBI taxonomy): Eukaryota > Metazoa > Cnidaria > Cubozoa > Carybdeida > Carybdeidae > Carybdea > Carybdea cf. marsupialis auct. non (Linnaeus, 1758). The sequence goes on along the minus strand of JAAAKL020002802.1, from coordinate 4,342 downwards.
TTCAGAGCCTCTACGAGAGTCATCTTTTCAAAACGTCTGAGGTGCCGATCGTGTTGGTGTCCTTTATTCTGAAAAATCTAAACATTTCCCCCCTTCCACTTTGAATTCCGTTTCTTGGGCTTGTCAATGATATCAGTGTTACATTTTGAGTAACACTTCACTGCGGACAGATTTCCATGACCATTTACTAATGGAAACCTTTTGGTTTTGTGGATGGCTCCATATTTATCCACTATTAACTAATTCCTTAAATATTATTTGAAACTCTGTTGCTTTACACGCCATTTGGTTTTTTAAAATAGCCAAACAATTCACGTTCCATTAGCCCCCTATTATGGAGAGGGACTGTTTTCGGTAGGTATTCCATTAACATCATGTTTGTCTACCTACTTTGAGTAAATATGATATTGATTTTCCTCTAAATTTCAGAGTATGATAATATTTGCCCTTCATTATATATAATATATATATATTATATGTAATTATATATAATACTAACTCTCTAACTCAACTGGTGGTGTTTCAACATCAATATTAAGAAACGATTAATAGGACATGCTAACATGTTCTTTGTGAATAGAAACAGACTGATATCTGATTCTTGTATGGGGCTGAAAAATACCACGTTTGGCATGCGGAGGGAACGTGATGACGTCACATATCAAAAGTTTTGGAAATAGTACAATTTGACTCCCGATATCTAATGGCAATCCTGCAATGGGCTGCATTCCAAAAAACTAAAACTGTAGTGTTTATAGTGTTTAAGCTAGAGGCGTTTGAATCTCAAAATTCTCTGGTCAAAACTCTATTATTATTCCTTGGTTCCTTACGTTAGGAACCAGCATCAAATAATACAGCTTTGTAAGAGAGATTTGAATCTTTGAAAGCTGATATCTCGGTGTTAGGAAAGGGTATCACTCTCAATTATGGCAATTGACGTTCTCACTAATAGGGCAATATGAAAATTGAGCATTTTTTCCATAATTCAAACATTTCCAAAATCGTGACGTCACACTTTCCCTCCTCACAGATATCCAGTAGCCGTGCATCACAGTAGCTTATTGCAAATTGAACAATCTTGGCCCCGTGCATATTTGACACCGGAAAATTTGATGCTGATTATGATACTGTTTTCATAATGTGGTAGTGAAATTCGAGTGTCACACGTTAACAGAGTAAGATATATTTATCAATGTTGTTAACACAAAACATCAAAAAATGCGATATACCTTTAAGTTTCTAAGAATAATGTAAAATCTTCATCAGAATACGGACTTATGTCTCAAGCTATGGTGGTACTTTGCGTCGTCCACTGAGCTATGAGAAACATCGTTGCAAAATAACATTTCAATGTCTTTGGTTGCCACTGCAGCTCTCAAGCACAAACAGGATGAGGATGGGCACCTAGCACTTATCATTTTAGAGGCCAGTCTCTCCTGGTAATGTAACTTGACCCCACCAATATTGCCCTTTAATTGCCTTAGTCCTTCAGAGCCCACTGTCATACTTGCAGCATTTCAAAAACACTATTTCTTCCTCGAAAATTTTAGGTTGAAATATACCTTGACATATGTTGATGCATATAATATCATAAAAAAGGTAAATAAACTAATTTTGAAATGTCAATGATATAGGAAGAAAACATTATCAAATACCTCCCTCTTACAGAGAAATATATGACTAAAGTTGTAGGGTATTAAAGTGTACAAGGGAAGATTTGTTAGGGGAAGCAGTAGGTAAACTAAGCCCTAAATTTGAGTTGCTATTCTTTCGAGCCTTCATAATTCAAGGAATGCTCAATGCTGGGAACCTCGAGCGCTTTCACAACTGTTTCTACCTGAGGATCTGTATGATCGCACAACATGCTATACTATCTATTGAGTTTTTGGTGTTATCTTTGCTAGTAGCAAACAAACTTTCTTCATGTCTTGGAATTTATTCTTCATTTGCATTAAAATTATTGGCCAGATATTAGAAATTTTTCAAGCCTTTTAAAAATGAATAATAATTTTGGAGCGACTATCTAATTAAGGATCAGCCGGCCAGATACAAGTTGGAGACCTAATTATATTAAAGTATTTTGCCAACGGGAGAAAAATTTTTTCGCACAACTTTTGCAGAGGAAACACTTTTTCATGTCATTGGTTGCAAATAAAATGCAAAATAGATGCTGTTGATTAAGGTGTATTTATCTTTCACGTCTTTTATGCTGTCGTCCTTATTTTTCCTGTCTCTTTGTCAGCAACATCGTAATTACCAAACATCTAATGATAAAGTATTTTCTATCATCATCTTTATGGATATGATTATCATTATCCTTGTCACTTTCGTTATCATCATCAGTATTACAACTCTGTCTGTCGTCTTCACAAACATCATCATAATCATCATCATAATCATCATAACTGAGGTTAAAATTGTAATGGCGTCTTTGTCATGAACCTCAGCTGCTAAATGCCAACTAGACAAACTATGACGACCATTTTTGCGCCATAGGTGATATAAAGTAATCAGAGGTTTTGATCGGAATAACGGAAGTCAAAATTGATTCAACACACTAAGGGCAAACTCAAGATCAAGAATTTCTTTCCGGATTCCAACAGTTGGAAGTCCAGTTGTATTGAGAGAAAAAGAATACCATTGGAGGTACATTAAGTGTAGGAAAAGTATGTAACACCTCCACCCATCAAACAATTGATATAGTGTGTACTTAGTTGCCACTTTCGCTTGGATGGTAGTCAAAAAATATGTACCTCGCTTTTACAACGGTGTATTTGAGTGCACAAACAGTATCTTTCCAGCGTACATTTGATTTCTAAAGAATCAACAGCCATATCTCCGTGATTTTAAAATTTGCTTGTACATGAAATGTTTAGCGACATGATTAAAGCCACCTTGAGCCCATGAAACTGTCAAAAGATGGACTTAAAGTCACGGAGGATATTAAGCTGACCCGTCAGGCCTCGTTCGTTACTTGCTCCCGTCAACAAGTTCTTTTCTTTAATAAAGTTGGGAAAGATCTCTTGTTTTAATCGTGTTAAAAAGAAATGACATTTTTTTCATATATTTATACACTAATTAAAGTATTTTACGCAACATTATACTGTTTAAAGAACTCTATAAGATTTTAAGAGGTTATTCATCCGCCTTAGAGTCTAGTTAATCTTAAGTCACTATCGCGCTGAGCTGCGAAAAAGCTTAAGATAGGCAAAGAGAGAGCTCTTAATCCACTCCCAGCACTGCTTGCAAATAAGCAGCCGAATCCTTCCGCCAACAAGCCGATATGATCAATTCCCTATAATCTCTGATCTGGAATCAGGTATTTTGGGCAGTGGGAGAGAGTACAGGTAAGCAAGATCCTTGTTTCTGCTCATTTTTGATGAAATAGCTTCACGTTATGGATTTCGTGCTTGTTGTGAAGTGCTCCGCTCAACTATAGCGTGGCTTCTTAATAGCTATGCTTTTCTTAAGCGTATCCGTTACCCGATGGACATACTAGGGATTTCTCTATTTGTGAGGTGAGCACATATTTCTAAAAGTGATCTTTGAAGTCCATTTTAAAGAAGTCGTCGTTACTCAACGATTTCAAGGCACTATTATGAATTATTTTATCCTTGTAAACTCCACAGGGATGCCAATCTAAATATACCCGCCCCGTTCATCTTTGAATCATTTTGTCGGCAGATAAAATAGACTTCAAATAATTAAAGTCTCTATGGCCTTGTTTATAAAGAAACTTTAACAGTTGAAAAATTTCCAAATTATTGTTAAGTTCATTTCCTTAGACCAAGAAAATGTTTCTTTTAGTAAGAGTATAAGTATGTTTAACTGTAACACGATCAGTCCTTTACAGATCTCAATCTTTACATCAATCGTAAAACAACTTCGTACGATATACTCTAACTCTAACTCTAACTTTAAATTCTTTTATGAAGAGTAAGCATGTTTCTTAACAAAGATCTTCTTCGCTAAAGAATTTTCCGTCAATTTCTATTGAATTTATCGTTCTCAAATTATTTATTTCCAATGTAGCGGAGTTTAACAATAGAAACAAGAATCTTATCTTATCTTACGTCCCTTAACGTAAATCATATTTAATTTTTTAGATCTGAGAGAAATGTAAGGATTCATATCCAATAGAGTTAGCCCAAATCATGCCTTTAATTTTTGGTAACAAATCATGCTGGCAAAGTTGAGGCAAATATTTTCTGTCGATCCTGATCAAGTCACTACTAATAATTTTGTAGTGCTATCAAATGCTACTGAAAGCAAATGCCATTTCAAACCTTACGATGATAATTTATATCCTACTTATTCAAACTTCCCTCACATTTTATGTCTT
>JAAAKL020002801.1:0-24865 GCA_010016065.2 Carybdea cf. marsupialis auct. non (Linnaeus, 1758) | reverse complement strand
AAGGATATTGGGCAATTGGTTATACTAATCTATGGCAGCAGGTGTAGCGTATAAGCAGGTGTAGCGCGAAGATTCTGTACGAAAGCTCGTTGAGCAAGCATACGTGGTTATGGTTGTATTTTATATTTGCGAAATCCGAAGAGTTCGGGTTTTTAGCGAATATGCAGATTTCAAAAACACCACTGGCAGTAAAATACGTATTATTGTCGGTATTTCTGCAGTTGCTATTCACTCTACTGAATGCCCTTACCTAGATTGATGCCTTTTACGAGCGAACTGCACCATCAAATTTCCGCACTCAGCGTCAGTATTAAGTTCTCATAAATGCCTATACCGTCATCCAAATACCTTAAGACATACCCTTTTGTGGTTGAGAACAACAGCGCAAAAAGAGCCACAAGGTGATCACTATCAGACTTACAAAAGAGGGAGTAAAACATCTGTGAATTTCCTTAAAAATCTTTGCGTCTCTGTCAATTTTTAAATTGAAATTTGAAATATGTACACTGGCTTTCTGTCCTGTTTCTTTACAGTTGTTTTTAAGGATTTTGGAAAGTCCATTTGAGGGGGGAAATTTGTAATTATGGTTGTATAACGTTTTCACTAGACACAGCTCATATCAAGCGTCTGGAGGGAAGGATGGCAACTTTGGCAAATAGATTATAACATAGGAGAGGATTGCAACACCTCGTCAGTAATATAACGCACATGAGTTGGTCTAATCTGCTCTTCTGTCGTTTATTTACAAAAAGTCAACCCCTTGAAGGTGCAAATCGTAAGTAAGCGCCCATGGCTCGCGTTCAAATAAGTACAGTAGCCATAACGAGAATGATTGGATAGTACTAGATATCAGTCCGACCTCCTGTTGGCCAACGTAGAGTATACGGTAAGTTAGGAAAATCATTGGACTACGATATTATGTTAGCAGATAAAAGGTCGAAGTATGTCAGGGCTAGATCGACAGCCCAGTTGATAAACCAGTTTGTGGTTCTATAAAGCGTTACTTTACGACAAGCACGACCGACGCGACTTGAATACATCTCGCATTGCAGCTTGATTTAATGTAAAAGCTATTGTTATGTAAGACCAAGTACCATCTGTAGGAGCCCCCCCCCCCCCTTTACACTCGCGGGGTGATTTTGCACCTATTTTTCCGAAACTAGTTATAGTCGTTGAGTTCATTCGAAATATCAACAAACTTGGTAGCTCTCCACTTCAATCGTGAATGGCAACATGGCATGGCTTTCGTATTAGGAATAAAATATATCTATTTCTATGTCCATTTCTATAAGTTGTAGGTACATTTTATGATATATCTTTTATTGTGTCGCCGACCTACTAAAATGGGAAGTATTCGACTTACTCATTGAGGGCATATTTATCATTTGTTAACCTTTCAGATAGGTGGGTAGGCATTAGGGGCTGCTCTAGTAAAATGGTTAGTTTAGGTTTGCTATTTTGCTGTATATTAGTCGATTTTTTTAAAATTGGTGTGATAGTATTGTGTAGATTACAATACACTGTAGGGTCAGTACTTACCGCAAACCCTTCAAACCCTTTATACACGATCAGTATCTGTCTATCTAGGATTAGTAATGAATGTGTGGCATATTTTGCGAAGTGCCTAGGTCCTAGCAGATACTTTAGTGGTGACAAGAGTCAAAAGCAAGTGGTAGCATGGCGTTTCATACTCATGTTGACAACAAGAGTCTAAATCCTAATGTAAGACCATAGGCAGCTTTGCTTACCATTAAAATGGCAAGGTAGAATCACAAAGCCCGACTCTAAGACCCACTGGATTCTTGCTTGTCTAAATGGAAATATAGATCGTTATACCACCAGTGTGTCAACAAACGTTATAGGATATCCAGTCCCAATTTGTTTTAAGGAGCGATGGGCTGTGCGTATGCCGATGATACTATTATGCCAAGTGTGTTATTGAGTTGTCAAGGAAGTATCACAATAGTAGATGTACCGAGCAGTTTATTGTAGGGTCTGCCGTTAACGCTTGTTCACTCTGGAGATCAGCATCCGTCTACAGACAGTCAGGTGTATACCAGAATACCTATCTTGATACGTATATACCTTAATCTGAAAATTGCACCCATGTCCGTGAGAATTTTGTAGTAAGTACAGAATCTTCAAAAAGCCATCACTAAATTGGTGTCGTTTGTTGGTGTCGCTTGTTCACTCTGGAGATTAGCATCTGTAAACAAACAGTTTATACCAGACAACCATCTTGATACGAATATACCTTTATCTGAAAATTGCACCCATATCCGTGGGAATTTTGTAGTAAGTACAGAACCTTCAAAAAGCCATCAGTAAATTACTGTTGTTGGCCAATGCGAAAGGCTCTGCTGATTACATTCAAAAGTGTACCAGTCTGTTGAACATGACCGAGTCGACCTGATGTAAGTTATCTTGTTTCGTTAGCTTTGAAGGTATCGACATTATCAAAATGAACATTTTTTTTGAGCTTCTCACCCCTTATTTCCTAGATGCGTATCTTAGGCATCAAACCATCGTACGGAAGTCGCTCTAGCAATCTGTGGCTGCGCGCTAGGATCGCCTTTGGCTTGTAACATTGAACCATTTACCGCAAGGACTGTATAGTTTTTGAAACCACACTGCGATTTTGCTATTGTGTGTACGTAATTTCCTGTTAATGTTACTATGTCATTTTGACGTTAAGGCATCACAGACTTCGAGTCTTGGCGCTGCACAGCCATTGACGAATCAACTGCAAGCCTTGAAGTCGTCATCAGAAGGCAAAGAAGAAGAGCTTCGCAGTGAAGTACGCTTCCTCTTTTGTTTAACAGTTGAACTTCCTTGGATAAGTCCCATCGTCAATTCAAACCTTGGCTAGCGCAGATGTTGGACGAAATCATTCACTGTAAACACCAATATCAGCTACCCTTGAGAACGTGAGAGGTCTTTGGGCTCTATCTATGGTCCCTGGCGGCATTTTTTCCATGCCAATGGAGGGAGATATCACCAACTATATAGGATCCCCGCATAAATTGATCGAATTGCCGTAATACAATTGCAAATGACATGATGTAATTTTGCTACAAAATTAAGATACTAATCCTTGTAGACGTAATATCTAAACAATTTTTTGGATTTTTAGGAAATTTAACATTAAAATTTAAAGATGATAAAATAACTTGAGTTAAAAATTAGAAGACAGTTTTTCGTCGATGTAAACGTTAAACGATTGCCAGGGAATATATCATGGGTGATCTTTATCTTATAAACCCATTGAAACATTTTGTTCCAAAGCGGCTCTTGAAACTAAAATATATCTGGAGGGACCCTTTGACAGGGAGACAGATGCAACAGTCGCCTATAATGATTGACGTCAGTGAGTACGGTTTGCTGAGCTCAGACGACAAAAGTGGATAAGATTGTCGCCGACAGATATTTGCAGTTTTCCACCAAGAGAAACAGATAGTAAGAACCATTTGGACAGCTTGGTAGCTGGAAAATATGTAGTTCAAACTTATAAACATTGGAGGCCAACATGCAACCTGGAGTGGGATTCGGGACTCTTCTCGGTCACAGTGTGCAGTGGATATTATAGTTTCTTTTTGGAAAGTGGAATTCCCATTTCTGCTTTGTTCATGAGAGATTTCATGATAACGATTGAGCTGGTTAAATGCCAAATGTATCCTAATGGATATCAGAGAACGTCATTTTCGAGCCAGTAACTTACCAGGCGTTCTTTGAGGCCATCGTCATAGTAGATTGGAGTAACGAAATCCTGTGGCATCCATCGCATTCGAGCCTCTGTCGTCAGAGTTCACTGTTAATATAGATTTTGCAGGGGCACGGTACAGAAAGCCACTACTACTTGTCATTTTAATGTAAACTACCTTACGTTAATTATTCTAATTACGTTAGTTACGTTAATGTAAACATTTTGTAAACTACGTTAATAATATGTTGATGATTAAATATTATGAAAATAATAATTTTAAATGGAAGTCTAACTATATTTAAATAGGTAAGGTTGAGCAACCTAGATCATTCATATTAAGAGCTGATCATCAATTGTGTAATTCAAGTCACGCGTAAGGAGACACAGTAATCTTTTGCTTTCTGTTTATTTATTGTAAAGTTTTCGTTATAATAAACATCCGTGGTTAACTCCTATAATAATTGCCAATTCTAATGCAAACACGGCTCTGACGTCAAAGATACGAACAATAAGGAACTTTTGATTGAGGAGCTTATATTTTAAAGTAATGGATGCAAATGTCTCTCATGATCTGATGGTGTTTAATTTGTTTCTCGCCCTCAGCGATTCCATTTAAATAGGCGCTAAAACAGTTCCGAAAAGTGAATAAATGCCTAGAGTGATTATTTCATGGAACAAGATGTATAAAATCGTTGAGATTGATAGGGAATATTGCATTTAAAATTGCTTGATTTAGTTGTGGTTAATAGGTATACTTAAATGCGTACAAAGCTTAATATAATGACGAGTGTAATTCAGTTAGGGACCTAATTACTAATATGTGAAGCACGAAATTGCTAAGCTTCCTTAGTATATTAAATTGCGTGATCAATTTGCGTAGCTGGAACGTCGACGCAGTGGTGCCAGATTGTTCGTATGCCGTGTCGCCCAAACTGTTACCTAAGTCACCCAATACTGTACGTGTTAGGTCAAATATAATAATAAAAGTTTCTTATCGGTATTCCAAACATCGTATATACAGCCACAAACAATGAACTGTTGGTCTACACACGAACAACAAAATCGCCCAAGTGGCGATATTTTGCCTAATCTGGCAACACTGCGTAGACCCAGCGCTTAGCAATGACGTAGTTGATAATGTTTACAAGGTAAGTAAGTACAAAATGGTAATGATAAATTAACAAACGTAGTTCCAAATATCACATGGTAGACTAGCACTTAAACCATAAAACATCGCACCATTACTCAGGCTATTTTTAACAATAAAAAGTGCCTTTACTGACTCATGCCGACACATTTTAATAAAAGTGCCGTACAATTATTAGCTACTCATCATATTTGTCAGATGAAAATATAATAAGTTGCCTATGTGCCGTTATACTTAAAATAGTTATTCATAAAGGTGTAGCTTACTTTCTACGCAACCTTAAAGCTAAATGTAGCATAAGATAATGCCCATTTGCTCGCCTTCTGAAACAGGTGTGACCCGCGTTTTGTTCCATGGGGAAAACTGGGTAACCCTCAGGGAGTGACATCACGCATAGAGGCCACAAAGCTGATATTATTTGAATTATCTGTTCTTGGTATTCTATATTTTAAATGAATGCTTAAAATTTGTTTTTTCTTTGTTGTGTAACCCAATTTTTGCCTCTTTATCGTCTCTTGATGGAAGTTGCAGGAAACCATGTAGTTAAGGAAGTTAATTCTTAATGCAGATAGTTTGGAATTCAGTTATTTGAGCAGTTACTTTGAATTAAATATCCCTGTTATGGAGGCAAAGAGAACCAAATTTTAAAATTGCGTTTCTACCGCAAATCATTGATACGTTAGTTCGTTGTCTGCCCCATGGCCATGGTTTCATATAGATTCTTTTTACTCTTACCCGTTGCACCTTCCTATGGTTTGTTTCATTTTGAGAACCAGAAAAGTACTAGGCATGAGGCACGTCTTTTTGCGGTGATATTCTAAATGTTGCCATAGAGTACTAAAGTGATGGAGTCATAAAGTACTTTCTTCGGGAAATGAATTTTTTCTAAATCGTAGTGGACATGCATTAATCAAATTGACTAAGTCGATAATCAAGAAGAACTCATTGAGTGCAAACGTTGATCTAACTTTTTATTGTACAAAATTATGACGTCACACATCCAATAAATTACAACGGATACGTGGTTATGCCGCGATACATTGAGAACCCCTTGTAAACTTTTCATACCGTTACTCGCCTTCGAAGACCACCATCTCTAGATTTGGTGGGTCATTTCTTTCGCCTCCAGTTAGTCCGATCTATTGCCATTTTAGAGCCTTGATAATGCTGCTTTAAAACGAGTATTTTATTCTCCGTATTCCCATTCGTAACTTCATCTACTCAACTGCTTATTGTGAGTGGGGACTAGAATGAAATATCGGTAAATAGATCTGCCGATTCTTAGCCGCCTTTCAGTATTTCTCGGTCACCGATGTTAAACACCTAAAGTCTATGGCTAAATTATGGATCAAAACGATCAATTTTTCTAATTCCTTAATATTTGCCTAACCTGAAGTGACTAGCATAGTGCCATTATCTGCGAATGTATTACGTATAATCGTAAATAGAAAGATGGCCAGGGGTTTTTTTTTAAGTTTTTCTAACAAATTCTTTGTGTTTATAAGATCAATCGATCCAATGTTACCGTGATAACTTTTTGTGTGGTAAACTGGATAGTGAGTATTACTTTCGGATTTGGATTAGTAATGATATGAAGTAAATGACTTTCGTATTGGCTTTTCGGATTAGATCATGTTTCTAAAGGACAGAGTTATGGCGGAGCAGTATGATCGAGAAAATATGGAGAAGCTGTTACAGCAAGAGTTAGATGAAGCAAGATTGGAAATAGGTGAGGCCTTTAATTCGATAGTCATATCGTTGCGAAGCTGTAAATGCGAATACTTCGCTCCTCGCTTTCACTTCTGTATACAATTTTATTTAATTATTACACTGGACTTTAAAACACACTCTTACCCATATTGATATTGACTGCGTAAAAGTTTATCTATCCTTACCTCAATGCCCAGTACTTTTCTGATCTTTTACTAAAAATAGCAGGAAATTTAATCTTAAATGGTACAAGAAGGTATCACTTCATATTACTTGTTTGTTGTTAATTTGAGCATGATGAGCGCCATTATTGGTTTGCCTCGTATTAGTGTATCCATGTAGCTTCCATTGCACTCATTATACAAGCAAGGAAGAACACGTTCATTGGACAACTGAAAGAATTTTCATGCCGCCTTTCTTCAGAGTTGTACACGGCAACAGTGCAAATGAGTTTGTACCTTTGGGTACTTCCTTGGGAGCCTAGGCATGAGCGTGGAGCAGCCGCACATATGTTGCTTACGTGACTTTTGTTGCTGTCAAAACCACGTCCCTACATTGGACCGTAGTACACTACAGCACAATCGAGTTAACATCTTATTCAGGATACTATTGTGAGATGAATACTCGAGCTTCAGAATTTCATGATCATTGGATTATGTGTCCGTCGCGCTAAACCATCGCCCACCGTTTCTTCTATGCATTTGAAAGAATATGAATGTCAACGGTTATAGATTATGTATGGCTGTGCTTCATTACCATTGGTTCAAAATTAATGCAACCTCCCAAAAGAAGAGACGGCAGTACCACTGACCATTTCTTTCTCGTTGCAATCATTCTGTAATAATAGGCATCTATCATTGGGTTGATTTCATGCACATCTAAAACTCGTAAACATTTTAAAAAGTAAGGCTTGTTCGGATTGTATACCTGTACTTAAATCACATTAGTCTTCTTCGTTATGAGGAGGATAAATAGAATGGTTGATTTTTCATTTACGCAGTTGACAAATGATAATAATGACATCAGATAACTTGGTTCTTGGTCCTTTGATCTACTATTAGGTATCGAATAAGCTTCCCCTGTAGTAATCTTTCAATCCTGAGCCGCTCAATGTTTTGAAAATGAGTTAGGGTATGTTCGTCTGCTTCATAGGAGGGCACCCCCACTATTTTTCCTGTTGTTGTTGTACGCAGTAGTTAAATTTGAAAAAAAATACGTTGTTGTATAGTGTTCACTTTGTTTACCGTATATTTGTTAGTCTTCTATTTCGGAAGGATGAGGCTTAAAAAGAAAAGTAGGACGGCACAGTTTACGCCGTTAAGAAATGGAAAACACCCTCGCTTACACTCACTACTTTCCTAAATTTCACCAATGATCAAATCGTCTCTACTAGGAAAGAACCTAATAACTGTTAAATGTGGTAAATTGTACAAATATTGTTTCTTCTAAAGTCATTCAGTTCTTATTGATTGAAATGGTAGAGAGAAGCCCATTATCCTCTTCCCTGCCATGAATAATGTATACCCCCGGCGAGAATGCTTTTCCATGGTCCCTCGTATACATTTGCATTCTAGTGAATTGTTCTGAAATTTCATCGTAATCTGTGAGATGTACTTTACGTTTAGGGCAGTTAAACGATTATTTATCTTTCTTTTCTCTTTCTTATTAGTCAAACTAAAAGGAGAACTAGTTTCTATCAAGACTGACAGTCCGGAGGGAAGTGTAAGTTATCTGCAACACATTTTGCGTCACTATTTCGTCGATGAAGTTTACCTTGAGCGGACGTCCGATAGATTAATCATTTGGTTCATTAATTACGCTTCTTCCTGAGGTTAACTAGTTGGGTTAGTTAAAGTTAGTTAGGTTGGCGTCACAATAACGTCAGTAGTTCGTTACCTTAGTTCATTTTCAATGCTTGATAATGAAGAATCCTCCAGAAGTTTAGTTAACTTTTTGGTGTATTTCTGGAACTGTCAAATTGGAAAAGTGTCTTACTTTTGATAGGATGGACTTAACAGGGTTATTTTCTGAATAACGGTGTTAGTGAACCCCTTTTACCCATTATTTATCTAGATATATATATATATATATATATATATATATATATTTAAATATATAGATATATATATTTAAAGAGTCCAGAATTTAATCTTCGCTAAGAATGATCCGCATGTGAGAACTAGCTGATAATGTACTACAGTTATGACGCAAAAAGAGCTTCTGTGCGGGAAACCAATTTCATAGTGCATCACAATGGTGACTCAACTATCAAAGGACCGTAAATAGAGTATCATGTTCGAGACTCCTTCCACTTAAAATCGTAGGCAATTTAAATCTACAAACAATCTGAAAGAAACATTATTATTTGTGCGCAATTTATAGACTTGGATTTCATTAACAAGGTTTCAATAGTCATGATTCAGTCTTTTATATGACACATCCCTATTTTCATCGGAGATGTAGTGCTCAGATTTTAGTGCGCAGGTACCGTTTAAAAATCCTAAGGATTACGATGCGTGGTTTGGTTGATGGGATTGAACTGAGATGTGAGGTGTTCTGTTAATATATAGTAATGTATTGGTAACAAAGGGCACTTGTTATTCAAACATTATCGTAGCTTGAGACTCGTTAACAAGTAAAAATTTATCAGCAAAGCGCAAGATCTGCGCATGTCTTCATTTACTTTAAGACAGGGAGGTAACCATCACTATTTATGTCGTATTTCCCTTGTGATTTCAGAACTGATGTGATCCAAACACCTTAGATTTAAGTAGCGGCTACAAATTCAATTACCGATGCTTCTGGCGCGTTGATTTGATTTTTCGTAAAGCACATGCACCCCTTAAATATTTGAATAATGGAACCATTCAAAACGTACTTACGTTTTAACGCAGAAGTTTATTTGGCATTTACAAATTGAGCAGTTTTTTGTGAAAACATTTTAGTACTTAAAGCTTTTTTCGTCTGACACTCTTCAGAGTATAAAATCGTAAGAATCGCGAGAAGAAAAGGTTTTAAGTACTAAAATGTTTTTTATATTTTGTGTAGTGTTATTGGTCTGTACCACCAACAAACTATTTAAATGATAACATTATAGCAACAATAGTTGTTTACTTGTACGCTCCAGCACTTTGCTATTTTCTTTTAAAAGTAACACCCATATTCATACCGCTGTTTAAGAAATCTCAGCAACTATTAAAAAAGCCAGAAAATGACCCCAGTCTACTAGGAGTGAGGTTTAAGCACCGATTGTGGTCGACCACATTTAAATATTTTCAGCGTCTCATCCTGTCACTCTGTTGCTTACAAAACGACTTATCTATGGTGGATTAAGGCATGATTATCTTAAGTAGTGTCAGTAAACGTTGACTGAGACATTTATATCCTGTCAACATCGTCTACATAGTAGAGACTGACACCACATGACAATTTCCAGAAGGGAAGGCCTTAGGTTTAATCAGTGAATAATAGGTCTGTTAACAACACCTTGGTAAGTTAATATGTATTCCGCCTGAAATGCATAATTACTCCACAATGCTTACTTGCTAGCAATTCTGATAACTAGCAACCAATCAAGTCTTATTCTTGTGTAAAGAGCATCTTAAGCCAATTAAGTACTTCTAAAGTGGAAGTACATTTCACAGCCGGTTGGCACAATCAATGATACTTACCTTGTACAGTTGTAGAGTCACTTAAAGTACTCGATGAAGCCCCGCAGAGACGCAAGTGTCGTACGTAGGTCTGAAGCTTGGGCTTCTGTCATCAGCAAACAAATTGTTTGTAAGGGGAGAGCAATAGTAAAACATATTGAAAGATGACAGCTACAACACGTGTTGAAAACCTGGTGATAAGAGAAATATAATGAAATTTAATGGCAACTTGAGATTGCTGAAAGGAATTATGTTTTCAACATTTATGATTTTGATTGTGAACAAATAGAAATCGTGATGTTTTATTAGAGTTGGTTTCATTTGTCAAACATGGCCCAGGGACGCGTTTTTCCAGTATGGACCACTTAGTGTGTTGAATCTGTCATCCGCTTTACTAATCTTAATTTTTATTACTTTACAGACTTAAAGGGACTTAGCAGCGCAGACTTAGGTAAGCGCCCTTGCAGATTTCTAATTTGGAAGGATCATTGACACGTCACAATTTGTAGATGGCGGATGCATGTGTAAACACCAATGACGCCTTTCATTGCACTCTCATCAGTTTGATTCATACGTAGAACGATGCTTATGTGACAACAGGCACGTTTGTGTATACTTGATCAATGGTCCACTTATGACACTCTAGGGGTCCGTAACCTATTAAGTATCAGAAAGAGTAAACGATGATTTCTTCTGATGTACAACGTAGTTTCCAGATTAGAATCATCAAAGGGAATTAAAGTGCCATTTTATTTGTGACATCACTAATTGAACCCTTTGAAATGCATGTAACGCTCATTTTATATTCATCCAGCGACTGATATCGCCGTTTGACGAACGTAGATATTGTAGATATGAGATTACTGTGTATGACAATAGTATCGAAAAATTTAGAATTTTAGATTTTAATACGTTCTATTTTAATCAATTTGACAAGTCATTTAAGTTGTTAGTTGATTCTCGCTTATTTCTCTGAATTTCTAACTCTTTGAGTAACAGAATGAATGTGCAAAATTTACCCAAATGTCCGTATCAGGATTTTGAAGTTTATCGTCTTAAACACATCTCAAGATGTGATTCTGATTCACTATACGACCGTAGTTTGTTTTGTTGTTTTTTCTTTTTGGAGTGCTGAAAGTACGTCTTTGTTTTTGCAAGTATTTCTGCTGTTTTGTAGTCCCTTCTGCCAAAGTCTTCTTTTTAGGCTTCTTTCCCTGTGTGTTTGCATTAACGTCGTGCCTCTTGGTGTCTCAGAGTAAAATAAGCACTCTGAAACACCCATTTGCCAGTTCAGCGCCCATATGACCTAAGAAAACAACCCTTGAGATCTATTTACATAGTGTCACAGATTGTGACCCATTTACGATGTGAAGTGTAACCCGATGATATGGAGTTATATTATCTTTCATTCTAATAGTCTCCTCATTATTTTCTCATCTCTTTAAAATCCTTTCCCTGTTTCTGAATGAGGCAAGCTTCAACTTCCAATTGCTTTATGGAAATTACGATCCTTGCGGTACTTACTTTTATTTCATGGATGCATCAGTAAAAGACAGAATTGCTGAAGGTTTAGTCCACGTACCATGTTAGATGTATCTACCTCGAAAGATGTAAAAAAACACAGGCGGGCAGACAGACAGGCAGGCAGACAGACAGGCAGACATAGATATACAGGTAGACAGACAATGGGCATTCAATTAGACAAACGAACAATTCAGTAGGTAGACAGATCCTCGTTCAAAGATAATTTATTTTCAGTTGAGATGGTTTCGAAAAACCCAGTGCCTTCCTTTGTTCAGATTTGACAGAAGTTAAGGGGACAGCTCCAACCATTAACATCACTTCATAGCTTTGTCGTACAGCGTGATTTCGATTTCCTTTATTTTTATTATTTTTCGGTCTCCGCAGTACAAAGTGAAGTAACAAGCTTTGTGACCCCGAGCTCAGTCAGACGGCACGTGTAATCGTTTAATACGTTACCGATGGAAAGCCATTTCATTAAATTTTAATATAACTGTTAGTGAAAATGCGATTTTTGTTAATGTGTACATGCTACTGGGCGCCGTGGTTAATCTAATGAACGACTTTGTAAATGTTACTTTCCCTTCGACAGGGTCTGCAGATTACGTCGTATCCCGTATAGCCACGTTTCCAAGGAAACAGTCGCAGCAGATCCCCAAAGTGGACGTATTTACATCAAGAGACGCAGAGAGAGTGACATAGTATTCGTTCATTCTTGAACCCGTTATTGTACGTTACTCGGGGAAATCAGTCAGATAATAGTATCTTTATTATGGCAGTTGCAGATTATTTTATAGATGTGTTGAGGATCACAGATTTTTTTCATCATCGCAGATAAAGTAATTGTAAATCAGAATTTGCTAGTAGTCTCATCGGGGAGTAGCACATTGTAACTGTGTAATGTTCTCTGTTGTCGATTCCTCTTTTATGGCAGACTGTATCATATCATGTATGTGTATCAATTGAATGTGATGTTAAACTTTTTGGGGCTGCCACGTCTTCTTTGTGGAACTGTTCTCTACCGCTTGTAGTCTTTTGTAGAGATTTTAGTGTTTAATGCCACGTATCCAACCCGTTACTGCGCCTTTGGTAACCAATACAAAACTGAATGCTTAAAGAGGTTGAACATATTCCGAGTCCCTATTATCGATATGTTTCGAATTTCCCAAGAAAGTATCCGAAAACATCCGAAAAAAGTTAAAAGCAACCTGAAAACCCACCACAGACTGAACATATGAACACCTATGTCAATGAAAATTGAAAATCTCTTAATGGCTTAAAAATTTTCGAGCTTACAAATCTGCAACTTAAACAGAAGCAACTTCAAGCTGCTGGTTGCAAGTCAACGTTTCAAACGTGTGCGCGCAGCATACGTGTTATTTCAAAGAAGGACGAGTATGTTGATGACGTATGTTACTTGACCAAAGGACGTTTTAAGAATGAAGATGAGGATTAAACAGCAGATTATGATATAGTGAGACGAGGAACTCTTGTACACTTAGAAGTTAAGGCATTTTGGTATTTTTATATATCTTTATAAGATAGATATGCCATCTATTTATTCAATAGCGCAAGAGAGAAATAAGATCAATGACACTACTCACTCATTTCGCCTATTACCATGGTGACAATGAGATTTTACAGTAGCGAATATTGAAATGTTCCGTAAGATATCTTCGCAGGGTAACAACAGCAATACTATAACAGCCAATATAGATAGGGCCATGATCATTAATATTGTAAGTTTGCTGTGTTGGTGCAGTATTTATTTCCCCTATAAAATATGCATTACGAAGACCGCAATGCTAGTTCAGTAAGTTCGTTAACGACTCTTGTTGCCAAGAGCATAGTCCCTAATGCTTCAAACATTAGCATGTAAAACTTACTGTCGACATTTTCAACGTTTAAACTTTTTGGATGTGTTTCTTTGATCATGTTCTAGACGTTTTTGAAAGAAAATGTCAGCTCCATGAACTTTAGTTTCTGAAAATAATATGAACTTCAAATATTTATTTCTTTAGTCGATTCACGATCTTTTTAAAGGCATAACAAGTTGCATGATATGTTAACGTTAAGATAAAAGAGGAATGAAACAAACATAGACCGGCGCACATATGCACACGGAAAGAAAAGACAGGGTAAAATAGGTAGCTCTGATTACGCAAGATATTACCTGTAGTAAAAGAAAACTATTTTCGACGTTGAGATCCTGAAGCATAGTTGAAACGATCTTACTGTTACCTGCCATTCCACCAATTTGCGCTTATACTAAGATCAACAAAATATAATTTGTCCAATCCGTTCTTTAAGTCTCCTCACTACTGTTGATATTTAAGACTTATTCTATCAAAATTTCTTTGCAAATCTGACTATTTCTAGAATATACAACGAATTGTTCGATTGAATTATCATGTCAGGCCTAAGATCAGGTCCAGCAATAAAGCATGGCGATTGATATCCTGAAGTATCAGTTAAGACGCGAAAAGTCAGATTCGAAGAAGACGGGACATGAGATAATATTTTAGCAACAGAATCACATCTCCGTAACGTTCTTGAAGAAGGCAGGTGAGGCAGCCAGAGTTTGCACTCGCATAAAGCATGCTTTCAATCTTCAACAGGCTACAAACGAATTTTTGAGCAAATACAAGAGCAGAAAGTTTATTTCCGAGCGATTTTAATAGTTCTGGTTGATCTACTGACTCTTTTTGAGCTCTGACTACTATACTGAAGCGCTACCTGATAAAGTACCTTTGTAACCAGCTCGGACTTGAAACCAGTTAACTTCATCCCACCACCCACCACCACCACCGCCAAGTTTTGAAGCATTGCAGTGATAGAACAACAGCGCTAGGTAAAAAGGAGTAATAATATACAAATAAACTCGCCGAAGTAAGTCACCACGTTATAACTAACAGATGGTGGTAACATGTCATGTAGAGAGCCAACAAGGGAAGCACAAACAATTATAAATGCAGTGTTTATGGCTACAGGCAGTACAAACGCACATGGTGGCAAAAAGAAAACAAGCTACAACACTGGGACAAAGGTAACGAAATTGATGAAAGAAAAGAGAAGATCGGAAACGAATTCCTTGTGTCGACAATGTAGTGGTTTTAGGGGAACAACGAACAAGACGTTCCAAAGTTCAGATGTAAAGATTCATGGTATTCTTTTTGTTCTATGCAAGCTAATGCAAATGTGGTACGTACATTGCTGTACATGACCAGAGTAGTTTGCTCACTACACCGCCTAGAACTTTTGTAATTGGTTTCATATTATTCTTGTTCTATTTATTCATGCATTTATTCATGTATCATGTATTGGAGAAATGCAATAAGATCATTTCTTTATGCAATTTTCCTAGGTTGTCAAGATGCACCACAAAAATCCCCACTGAATAGGGAGACTCAATTTTTAGTCTCTCTTTCATGATGACGCACCTGTTGATTTACTAAACACATCTTTTTCAGAACATAATCTTACTTTGTGTTTCTATTACCATTTTGCATGCTCAACTATTTGTTTTGTAAGCAAAGTTTCTGAAAAGGCATAAGAAAATGTTACTTAGCTGGAAACATGTAGGAATATAAAAACAGCGATAAAAATTCTCGGAAAGACAAAGTGTCAACCTTTGCTAATCCATCATTTGTCATAGTCCTATATGTACTCTCAAATTATAATTATTCATATTTCCTCTGATCTGCAAACAGTGCTGTCAAGCATGGCGTGCAGTTTCTTCCATCTTAAGTTTATTTATATCGTTTTAATAACAAAACTACATATATCTAGGAATATATGTTCGTTTTTGTATGTTGAAGTAGAGAGTAACGCCTTTCAATGGCGTAAATGTCGTCCTGACTTTGACCTTCACTACATTTCGGCCATATCATAGTAGAACCGTAGTCATCAAAGAACACAGTATCTCTCATTTTCTCTAATGTGTCAACCCGCAAACCAATACTTTCTTTATATCCGTGACCCCAGTTTCTTTCTAATTTACTTAATTTTATGCATTCATTTCACAAGAGCTAATGGAAAACACTATAGTTTAAATTTGATTATTCACAATTGAATGTGCATGTGGTATGACATCAAGGACATTCTCAACCATGCAGCTTTGCGACACCCTTATATTAACTGGTTCCCTTATACACATTAAAACTTCACAAAAAATCTCGAATTTCTTGTTACTATCAATGCTGACGTAAACAAGTCAATCCTAAATATATACTTACGTAGATATACTAGTCAAAAAGTTTGTTGATAGTACATAAAATTAATATTGCACGAAGCAGCGAAAACGTTTTTGTACTTTTTTCGTCTGACACTCCTCAGATTATTTATTATGTAATGTAATCGGATGACTGTTTCTGTACTCTAGGTAAAGCTAGGTCTGTATTTCACTTGGCCGTTCTGGAAGCCGTCCACTAGAAAACTGTTGCTTTGTAGACAAGAAGAGTTTGTCTTCTCATTGGGCCTTTTCTGCTAATCCTATCACCTACATTGACACTGATTTGTCAAGATAATACCAGTTTATCAGTCAAAGTTCGGTTATTTTCAAACATAGTTAAGTATTAGTTTCATTGATTTCTTTTCAATTTCTATTCTGACGATTTTATACTCTGACGAGAGTCAGACGAAAGAATCTTTTAAGTACAAAAATGTTTTTGCTACTTCGTGCCTTATAAATTCTCGTCTTGAATTGCTGACAACAACTGCTTTGATGCCAACGATTTGCGTCAAATACCTTAGGTCGTCTGAAGAAAAGGGCGATTCCATAGCAACTGTTACAATGGAGATTTTAGGATTTTGCTGGCTCGCTTTTCTTCCTGCTCGTATTGGCCCTTCAATCAACTCTTAATAGTTTTGTCTTCGTTTATGCTCTTTTAAGAGATACAAACATAAAAAATGATAAATGATAGGTTATTATTATTGTCTCGAGTGCCACACCCGATTCCCTTATTGTAAGCAACGTTATTTATACCCCTATTGGAATGGGCAGAATGCTAAGGGCGATTCTAAGTAAATCCTGGAAGGAGCACCCAACTAATTTCGAATTGTATGCCGGCATTCCTCCTATCACTGATACTATTAAGGAGAGGAGGATGAGATTTACCAGGCTTGTTATCGCATTAAGGATGAATTCATTTCGTTGTTGCTAGTTTGGACCCTTACACACGGTTATGCAAGTGTTGGTCGCCCGTATAAAACGTTTATAGATGGGCTAAGCGAGGATGCTGGTTTGAACCAAGAGGAACTCAAGATAGCAATGCAGGACAGGGACGACTGGAGACAAAGAGTCAATTCCCCCGAGATCCGGTACTGGGTACTTTTGTACTTAAAATCAGATATCTTTGCAGAAACAAAGATGGAATTAAAATAACAAAAAATCAGTAAGAAATACTAGGTGTCCGTTAAGTAAACGCCTTGGGCCCGAATTTCCCTTATTATTGTTCCTTTTCTTATAACAAAATGGAATCGGAAAGTTTGCTTGAAGCTTAATCACACTAGGGATGGGAGCCGTGAGGCAGATTTGAGTTTTACAATATTTATTTAGTATTGTTCATCTATTTCAAACTTTGGGGTAGGGAGATCACGGGAAAATGCTCCTATTGCAAACTATCAAATCTCAATAATCCACACCTAGATCATAACTTGCTTTCTTTTTCCAAAACAAGACATTTGTTGCAAATTGCTGCAAATCGTTTGAGGGCAAGCAACTCCTCCATCCCCAAATCCGTTGAGATTGTTTGAGGATTCCAGCCTGCCTTGATTTTGAATTATGAGAAATGTGTTAGCTGAACGTTGCTATTTCTCATAGTATATTTATTTACTGAACAAAATAAACCGTAATGAGAAGCCTATAAGATGGAGAGGAAAGCTTCACATTCATTGAATTGGTTTCTTCACCTCTGTGAAGCTCTAAGTACGTACCCGATTTCTAAACCTTTCTCTCTCTTTTTGCCTTTGGGGCCTTCTAACAGCAACAGAACCTACAAAGTCAACAGTATCAGGTCAGGGTAAAAGCAATAGAAGACTATTGCCAACAGTTTTAAGAAAAACCAGTTTCCGTCTCGTGTCATAGATAGAGAAGTCAACTTGTACGTGGTAAAAATACGTATCTCTGCCACTACTATCGATTATCAGCGAGATGTCAAGGGTGTTAAATCTCTTTATTTGAAGTTGAGTCATTTATTTATTCTTAGTTATATCAGGCGGAATATCCGTAGTTAATAAAAGCGCTTTGAAAGGATTTAGAAATATATTTAGTTTTATATGCCTCTAAAGACCGGAATTTTTTTACTTCCAAGGACCATCTTTTATCGCTCAGTTCAAGTGTAAAGTTTATATTTAAATGTGTGTGTTGCGCTAATACTTTCATAGGCTAGCGCAGTAGATATTTGGCGTCCAGGAATATTGTGGTATTTATTTCGCTAGTTACCGAATGCATTGGCGCAGTTCTATTTTAATTAGTCAAACAAAAGTCAGGACATTTCCTTGTAACACCACGTGTATTTTGCTCTTTACAGTACCATCTATCGTCGGTCGCAAAGATTGATTTACTAAATGATTGCAGCCTACATGTAGATTAATCATCAACAATGATCAAAAATAATTGTCCAATAAAAAGTGTCTACGAAATGGTACACATGCAACGTTTTACACCACAAGTTCGAAGTCCTACGTAGTCTCGTTCTGAATTGAACTTTGACAATGATTAAGAAAATTAAAATGACTTGTGTTCGGTGTTGTGTTCGACCCTCATAATATCAATACAGACTAATTAATACAAGTTGATTATGAAATGAGTGTGAAAATAATATCAAACGTCGCTGTATGGTTATATACTGCTTGATCCTGAAGCATTTGCGTATTTCTGTATTTTGTTAGGGAGAATGTAATGAGAAGAGCTTAAAATTTTGGTGCAGCCTAAACCAGTTAATAACTCAAAATTTGATAATCTTAGCACATCTAATTGCAGACTCCTTATCACAGGAAATAGTGTAATTTTGGAAAGCAATTGTGAGAAATTAACACTTTGTATTATTAAAGTGTCTTTGTTGTTGTATTCTGTTTGATGTAAATTAGCACTTCCCCTCCTACACACCATAACACCTAAGACGTCGTTCTTCGATTTTTAACAAAGATTAATGGTATTCCAGTATTTTTGTTTATACAATTTGTAACATGTGACTATAATCCTATTCTATTTGGTCAACAATTGAGGATAGCTTGAGGTAATCCGAAATTGCCCTGCAGATTGTGCTCTTTATAGTCGTGTTTATTGAATGCATACCCTGGTCAGCACTTCCCACCAAGAAAATTCTAAGAGTAGTACTGTTCTACTTCTGCTCTTTTGTGGTTCGATCAGGATAATCACTGCCGCCCTTGAAACTCACTTGGCAGTCAAGGGACCTAAACACCGACTTACCTGACTCCAACGTAGTCATTTTCTGCCAACCTCAAATGTTTTTCTTTTCTCCATTTGCTTTGTTGGAATTCAATCTCTGTATTCATATTTCATTATATTACAAACTATAAAGTGTCTCTCAGATCGATAAACTGAAGTACTTCTACTGATCTACAACCAGTCAAAGTCAGTATTATTGTCCGACGTAACACCATTTGATGTTCGAGGGTTGCCACTGAGAAGCGTTTGCTAGAGTCTTTGCGTATCTAATTTTTCAAAAAATTTACCTTCTGTTTCTTTGTTGTTTTGATGTCTTATGTATTTCAAGGGCAAGATTGGTGTGCAGAAATGGCAGAACGATCAAGCTTTCTCTTTGTATGGCCCTTCATCTTGGGGCAAGGTACAAACCTCGTTCCATGGTCAATTTCACTGTTCTACCACTGCCAGAAGGTATTAAGAACTTTAAGGTTTCTCAATGCTGTAGCTCTTACAAGAATTTCAAATTTCGGATCCATCACATCAATACATCATCAGGAGCCCCCACTTTGTCCTTTTCTTTTCCTCTATAAGGTAGCCTGCACCCGATCATCGAGGTGTTCTTCTGTTTGGTACTTTGATAAAATATCTGGAATCTCCTCATCAAATTATGACCCCGATGCTGTACGAAAGCAATTGTTTAAGCCATTTCGAATATTCTCGTTTATTCCACATCCATCCATTTCTGTATCATGTGGTGTTTTATCACTACACACTTCTTCTTTTTTATAAGAATACAAGTAAGCTTTTCAGTGCTAAAATGTTTTCACTGTTTCGTGCAGTAGTATTGTTTCGTACAACCAACAAACTTTTTGAGTAAACGAATACCTTAATTTTTGTCGAGGATCTACAATTTTAAGAATAAAGCATTGTTAGCCTAAATATATTGTTAGACTATTCTTGCATGATATCAACGAGAGAAAAATAGACTGGTAAAACCAGCGAAAGAACAGGACGTTTAATCTTTTATGCACAGTTCCCGAAGATTGTCACACTTTCTTTAAACATCTTGCCAAAAAGTGAAAGTTGAGCCTGAGTTATGTTCTTGATCTATTCTCAGATTTTCAGTCATTCAACCCTTGATATTCTTATCAATTAGTTACTTTAAGCTAACGTCGAAGTCTACATCGCAATTATGTAAAAACATCTGTCATTGAGCATTCTCATTAGCATCCCTTTCATCTGAGCGCTGCTGACTGTAGCAACATAAAAAAACCTGGTAGATCGTTTTCATTTCGTTGTACCGCTCATTTCAGTTCAATGTACCGTTCATTTCATTTCATTGTACCGTTCATCTCATTTCATTGTTCATTTCTAACGATCTATTTTCATCAAATCTCGACAGAAAAGGGAGTATTCTCATTAAGTTGCAACCTGCTCCAGTCTCGTATTACAGATTTCTTTGATAAATACTTAATGATTTCATGCGATTTTGTCCAAGAAGTCTTACCATGCATAATTTGTGGTCAGTAAAACTTGAAATATAGATTTACTTTCCTTTGACTTCTGAGACATCTCTAATTCGGTTTCAAATTGCCATTTTACATTCCTTCTTGCTTTCTCGTTGTCAACGATAAAATGTCAGTTGCCATAACAACAGACGAATTGTTACTACCTTGATATTTCTCGTGTCTGTAATCGAAGACGATGTCTTTTCCAATGGACTGATCCACGAAGAAGAGGAGGGATGGTTCACGATCCCATCATTACCTGAGTTCTGATTGTTTTGTCGCCATCCTGTACTTATTTACATGCACTGTTAATATCATATCTCCTAACAGTAGACTTCATACGTGCTGAGACCCTATTTCGCCAGTCAAACATGAACAACGGTTCCCCATGGCGTCGAACAAAGTCCTTTGTGCTCAGAGAAGATTCCTTTGTTGATAGTTATCTTGGGTATCAAACCGGTACACCAGGACACGAAGATGTTTACTAATTGAACCAAAGCTTCGAGAGGAGGTACTTAACAGATTGCAAACAAATAGCGAAGCTTTTATTGATATTATCATGCAGGCGAGAAGAAGCATTAAGGCGAAGCATAGGCCAAAAGCAGTGAAATCAGCACGAGTCAATCGTCAAACAAAACCAGTTACTAACTACAGCATCAGTAGTGTGGAGATTTCGAGCTCAACAAGCATTTCAGTTTCGAGTACCGAGCGTGGATCTACTGGACGAGGTTGGTAATATATGTCTGAAGTAATGTAACATATTCTTAAATAACCCATATGTTTGTGGCCTATATATGTAAACTTTTCCTTTCGGTTTAATCATTTACCGTCGTGTCGGGTATTTTACAAATGCACGTCTTTTTAGTTTGTCACAAACAGAACTACTTGCTTGAATGATTCCTTTTGACCTGTGAAAACTATATGAACATTGTTTTCTAATCTTGTTGTCTGTATCTATTAGCAATGTTTCTCTTATTAGTAAGGTCTTAGCAGAACGGTCTTTGTTTTTTCGAGATCACAACATCACATCAAGGCTAAGATTCGAGAAAGGACTGATACACACCCACCCACTTCTTAGGCATGTTTGATTCAAGGCTGAAAAGTTTGCTTTGGGATAGCCTAATGGACTGTGTCACCACCCACATCGTACACTACGCCGAAGTACTCCCTATTTCATTTAACGCCTCCTTGTAAAAGGGTAGTGTCAAAGTTATTTTTCATCTGTATCAATCGATCATTAGTGTGTCCAGACTAGAGTGGACAATGCATTTCCTCTTTAGCATCAGTAAGCTAGGTTCGCCAGTTTCCCGTAACGTTTATGTATAGTTTAAATAGATATTAGAGACATAGTATGTAATTAACGGGGTCCTGCTGATGACACACTTGTCTATTTCTCTAAATCTATTTAAATTTATTATCACTGCATCTCAAAAACAGTTCAGTTTATAGATGTGTTATTTCCTGGTAAATTTTAAGAGATTAATTCAGCGATAAGGCGTTAGTGTAGTCTCTAGTAAATCGTTAGCTACCTGTACAGCTTAATTTAGTATAAACTTTCGAAAATCGATTGTGATATTTACTTTCGCTATAAATGCATATTTTCCCCTGGGGATAGAACTACATTAGCCCCAGACAATCATCTGGCTAGCTGTTTATCATTCTAAAAATCCTATCATGTTTGATGGGAATTTGATAGACCGGTCTATACAAAAATTATTCGTATAGTTTTTTAGTAACGTTCGTATAGTAGGCTATAGTTTTTATCAGATTAAACGATAACTCAAAGTTATCGTTTAATCTGATAATCTTTTACCTAATTTTATGATACCAACTTTTACTGATTATGAGACTCGCTTTAGTTTCTTGTGGATTCATTTGGATGCAAACCCTAGCCAACACGTAGGATTGTATCTGATCAAGGTTATTAACTTTATGTTATTTTTAAAAAGGTCCTTCACTCAATACAAGGCAGGGTTGCCACTTCAAGGTATTGAATTACTTTGCAAGAAGCAGAAATATAAAGTAAACATAAAATAGATGTAATTGAAAGCAAAAATATTGAAGATTTCCAAGAAGATGGCGATTGACATTAGATTTAAAAGGGTCAAGATCATAAGTAATAGGAAAGCAGTGTGAAAAAAGAGCGTTTCAGATCTTTGATCAGATTTATAGTTGTCGAATGGGGAGGAGTAGACAAGGGAGGGAGTTATTCCTAAGGCAATTCCAAAGTGATGAAGTTTGTAAACTGTTGATCGCCAGCAAATGCCCGGGAGCTTTAACGAAGGCAAGCCAGGGAAATACCGATTTTTCCTCTTAATAATGATACGGGAGTGGCAGATCCCTCACATGCCCCCCCCCCCCTTAGGTGAATGTCCGGTTTACCACGGTGATCTTATACTGAGATAACAGAAAGCCTACCCTAACGTACACCGTTACTGCAATAAATATCAGACCCAACATTTATAACATAAGGTACTAAGGTTGTAGACGATGTCCTGATTGATATCACTTCGAGTGACTGCTTTGGGCAAGAGGCCAGCAGAAGATATTATTCAAGAGGAAACAGTACATGGGTCATACATTTGTGTCGTTGGTATGCTCGGAGTTGATTACATAACCCATTATCACCAAACGGTAGGACTATTGTCATTATAAAATAAGTTCTATTGTTATCAAATGATAGGATCTATTGTTTATCTTAAATAATGCAGTATGAAAATTGGCAGTTTTATGCTGAGTCCTCATGAAAAGCCCAGGACATAAGAAATGAGCCAAATTTTATTACAGTGCTTCAGATGTTACATCAAAAGCTTGGAAAAAATTAGTTATGATTGATATCTAATTTTTACTTTATTTTCTGTCATGCTTTGTTAATGAAAGTTTAGGCCTAGGTTTTCATATTTATATGTAGAATGTTTCAGATAATCTTAATTGTGCATTATGAAATATTAAAAATCAAATAGTAATAAATGGCACCATAGAAGTTAGTTAAAGTGTTATTGTGTTCCGTAAATCTGAAAATCGGGACACTTATTGGTGAAGAGGGCTGATTTATAGTCCAGATATGCAATCATTTTGCAGGGGACTTGCTCCCTAGTCCCCTTTGCAATTGTGCCATATATCCAAACTAAGATATGAACTATCCCCATATTAGTGCATCAGTCAGAGTAACCTGTTGTGCGCATGCCTTATGTGCATGCTAGAATAGTGTGTCCTCTTGTGACATACAACTGGCATACTCATGTAATGTAAAAAAAACACAGTTACTATGACTTTTGTGCTTATAAGTGAGGAAATTTACCGGAAGAAATGGCTATATTTGCTGTGACCATAAATAGACAATTATACTTTATTAGAGCTTGCTCCACTATATATCTTAGACTGCTACAGTATGCTGTCATGATTTTATAAATAGGAACATCAAGGTAATTCATATTTGATGTTCAACAGGATATTTTTTCACTTTACTAACGGTGTTTCTCTTGGTCCCTACCCCCTACCCTCTTGGTCCCTGACCAGATCCAAGTATGGCTGGATCCAGAGCCTCTAGGTACCTATGATAAAAGCTTCACCAACGTGAAAAACAATATTTTATCCAAAGTTTCAAGCATGACTGCACTTCCAGATATATGTGACCTGGCCATCCACTTTTAAACAAATGTACAGCAGCTGCTAAATAGGGGTGAGCAGTTCAGGGGTTGCATGAATAGTGTTGATGTACCTGTACTATGGTTGAAAAGCAAATATGTCATTTAAGTTCCTTTAAAAAGAAGTTTACTGATATAATTTACAATTGTTCCACGATTAAATACATGTGAGATCAATTGGAAATGTACATACCCTTCCATTCAATCTTGGGGAATGACCAAAGCAAAATCATTATGCATATTGTTTTTACATAATTTTTTCTAACATTAAACAAGAAGGTTGGTTGAAAAAATAAGCATATACATATAATGCTGGTGGGGATCGAATCCTAGACTTATCAAACTGAAAACACACAATGCACTAAATAGTGCAATAGTTAAGTTGACAACCTTGAAGTCAATCCTAGATTCTCACTAACAGAAGCAACCTATTTTTTTCTGTAAATACTCTGTGATTGGTAGTGTGTCTGCTTGAGTACTTATATATATAAATTGATATATAGATTATCAAGAAATAAACTAGCCTGTTATTAAAGTTTTGAATATGATGTTGTCTGATGCCAACCATACACATTTTGAACGCTAGTGC
>JAAAKL020002800.1:0-24867 GCA_010016065.2 Carybdea cf. marsupialis auct. non (Linnaeus, 1758) | reverse complement strand
GAGAGGAAGACTCAGGCTTAGATTGGTCGACTTCACACGGCCAGACATAAAAATCAGTATTGGCAGACGATGCTTATAGGCATTTGAGGAATTTGATTAGTAGGAAAAGCTGGAAGAATACCAATGATTTATGGTATTCTTAGTTAGTTTCAAAGAAGAGGACAGCTTCTAAAAAATTCCGTAGTCCATTAAATCAGCTTGCCACTTTTTTTGTACCTTACCATTTCAGTTTCTTCTGTTACCACCCCCATCCCCCAGGAATCATACCCTTGGTTACAAACCTGAAGCTAAGAACTATCAAGTAGCTATACGGTATATTTTTAGTTGATTCTAGGTGTTTTGAGACAAAGAGATCATCTCTTTAAAGTAGTTGGTGAAAAAAATTTATTTGCTCGCCATACTTTGAAATTGGGCTATGTTTTTGAAAGTGCAACACTTACATCATGAATCACGCAAGACACTTTTCACCTGAAAGGGGTGTACGTTCCTGGTATCATTTGTTTTCTAGACCTCTCCGCTTAGCAGCAGAGAGTTCTGACTTGCAAGCCTCCAAAATGCTCTTCTTCTTAACAATATTGGGAAAAGAGGATTAGGGGCACTTGCATATTTCATAGGCCAGAATTGTAGCAATGGAAATATTTTGTTTTACTACCCTTTACTGTGGTTTAATGTGGTCTAACGTGACGTTTCAAAATACCTACAATTGGTCATCGGTCACATTGCTCAAAAATGTAACCCTAAAATATCTAGATTCAATTCACAGTTTTAATCATGGGATAATGATCCTCGGTCATTTACAGCCTCACAAATAATGATACAAAAAAACAACAACAATAGTTTTATATAGAAGGAAAGAGTTCGTTCTTCCTAATTTGGCATAGTTTCATGACAGTATAAACAAAAGCCTTCTAGTTTCTGCAGACTACCTTCCTTAAATCAGATTTTTGGAATACTAATGCTTTGTGTAAAAGAAGCACTTAAACCAATTTAATGACAAAAGTAGTTTTCAAATGATTTGATAAAAAACCCCATATTTTTTAAAATAATCTCACTCTTTAGGCTTATTAAGCATGTACATTCTCTGTTGTTACAGAGAAGTGCTTCACCAAATATTTGCTCCTTGGAAGTATGTGATTTTTAAGAAGGGGCATTGAGTTTCTTGACTGTGCTTTAAATACAGATGCCAGATATCCCTTCAGCATCCAATCCAAAATACCCTTGGCGAGATAGGAATTAAGTGAAAGTTCCATTTTATTTGAGCACCTTTAGTAGAAGGTAGAATACTAAGGGCATATTTAAATCTATCTAGTATGGTGAAGTTGCAAGGCCAGCCTAGCATCAGAACCTATCTAGTATCATGTGACGGAAAGGCCTCTCTCATATTAGATGCTACCCATCATCGTGTCTCAATATATGCTATTGAGTTATCCATCATCGTTCAACCAAAAGGTCTTTCTGGTATCAAAGGCTTCTCATTTTAGTGTAACTGTGAGGCCTTACTACCATTAAAAGTTATCAATGAAAGTGTAAGTAGAGGGCCTAGTAAGGCCTAGCTGGTACAAAAAGATGTCCATTTTATTGCAACTGAAAGGCCTATCTTCTCTCGATAGTTATCGTTTATTCTGTCAGTTAGGGGTCCTCCAATGTGCACGACCAAAAACAAGATTTTTCAAAGGCCTACCTGGTACAAGAAGCTGTCCATTTTAGTGTATCTGAAAGGCCTATCTTCTATCGAAAGTTATCCTTTATACTGTCAGTTAGGGGTCCTCCCACTACTGGCGACATGTAAACTAGTACAAACTGTTTCATAGTCAGGTGTTCGGCGACTAAACTGCCCCCCCCCCCAGCTAGGTTGTTTTTCATAACCTTTAAAGCAATGTGTGTATACCCTGCAGGATGCAAAACAAGATATTTCAAAGGGCAGACGAGGTCTTCTGGAAGCCAACAACCTTTACACCTGGAGAGGAGATAAGGACCTGCCTGGTTATTCCTACAGAACCAGCCATGGTTGTACAGACAAGAAGGAAACTCATACCTGATCGGCCGAGGCTCGGGTTTACAAAGACCTTGCCTCTATTGGCAATCACCAGGGTAGGTTTTGTGGTTAGTATGCAACTGTTGTTGTAATAACTGCAAATCAAGAGTTCACTACCATTGAAGGAAATACAAAAGTTACAAATTCTAGCCAAGGAAGCTGATTGATTGAAGTGGAATATCATAAGAAGATCTAAAATGAGATGGACAGGACAGGACAGGACGATGGCACAAGGTCTGGTTCAGCAGTCAGAATAAGAGACACAAGAATGGTGTAGACAGAAGCGCAGTAACGACAGTTAGGGAGTGCAAGCCAATTTCCAGTAGAATCAGAACCATTGGTAAACTGTTTAACATGAATATCATTCAAGAACATGCGATGGCCTCTGATTATGAGAGGCAATGATCGGAACGTATACCCGTCATTAATGACATGGTGAACTTAGGAAATTGGTATTGGTGCTAAAAGACTACAGAGGGTTTAGGGGAGTTTGTAAAACCAAGCCACCTGGCATTGGCAAACACATTGCATGGGCACCAACCGTAAAGGCGAACCATATGGAATTCATCAGATAGTCTCACATACAATCAGAGTGATTGCATCTTTATTCTGAAAGAGGACAGTAGATGGTCAGCTATGCAAAGACAAGAACTTCCTCCAGCGCAGATAACGGAAGCGATAATAACCTGGTCATGATTACCATCAAGATCAATCTCTCGACTAGGAGGAAAAACCTCCATAGTAAAGGACAATATCGAAACCAAGCTTCGAATAATTTGATGAAAGGTTTACCACTCTGATGCTTCAAAATAACCAGCAGGAACTGAAGGATAAGATTGCAACATCCGTCCAAGATATGGCAAAAAAGATATTAGGCAGATGACGAGAAATTAGAAGAGCCTAGATCTCCAAGCAAGTCCTGGACAAATGCGAAGAAAAGAAGTAAGAAGAGGGGAAGATCCACGGATGAGATGTGTTGGAACAACTTAAAATGATAAACAGACAGATAACAAAAGGAAACACCTAAGCAATAAACAACTTAATCCCACACCAGACAACTGGGATTGAAAGTCATATTAAAAGAAATGACTGTAAGAAAGCATATAGTCTGGTGAAAGCGTTATCAAAAACCCTCAACCGAAAGCCAACATTTTAAGGAATCAGGATGAAAAGCTTCTAGCCAACAGCACTGATATGATGGAAGATGGTGAGAATATTGCCTACATTTTGACAACTGCAAACTTAATTCAGATAAAGATATCCTCCAAGAAATCACTGATCAGGGAGAAGAGGGTGAGAAGCCCCAAATCAGATATTGAAATCGAAGAAGCTATGAAACATTTGAAAAGGGTCGAGGAAGAATTGCATCTGATATTTAAGCAATACTCAGCAAGGTACAGCAGGCGTCAGTACAGGAAGAGGCACTGTGGAGCACACTGGAAGCTTGAGAATATCGTGTGAGAAGTACCGCAATCATTGACGGTACTTTTCTCATTATTTTGTTGACTTCAAAAGGCTTTCGACCGTGTCTGTCATTATGCTTTGTGACATATTATGATGAAACACAAAGTTAATAGCGCAATAACCATGCACAATAATTATGGTTGACCTCCAGTTTTGGAGTTCGACAGAGCTACATTTTATCACCGACTCTGTTCAACCCCTACCTTGAACGACTAGCGATTGACGCCCTACAGGCTTACACAAAAGGTGTTCAATGCTGAGGAGTAACCTTTTATAACCTCTGGTTTGCAGGTGAGGTGGACATTATCGATGACTCGGAAAATGATCTGAGGAAACTAAAGAAGAATATCAATATTGCTGCAAATAGGTATGGCATCAAGTTAAGTGCCAACAAAAGACAAATCCTTGTAATAGATCTAACGTAGATCAGGTTACAATAAATGTCAAGATAATACAATAAAAATCAATGATAATAATCTAGAGCAGGTAATGGACTTCAGATATCTTGGCTTCTGCCTCACTAAAGATGCATCGCCTAGGAGAGAAATAATTGCAAACCTAGGAGGAGTTACTAGTGCTCCTGCAATATGGGACAGCATCTGTAAGGATAAACGTCAGACATTTACCACAGATGGTGAACGTCTTAGTTCTACTGTACCTGCAACGCCGTTATACGGTTGTTAAACGAGGTCTTTGTCCAAGAAAAGTGAGGCAAGAACTCAATAAATTTCCTAAGACGAATACTTGGTATCTCGTGGAAATACAGAAGATGAAATGCTTTGTGATTACAGAAATTTAACAGAGCTATAGTAAACTCAGTTTGTTCAGCATAGTGAAACACTAGAAATTGATATGGTTTGGACATATCACACATGGAGACGAAGTCATGTGCAAGACCATGGTATGGTAGATAGAGGAAAGGAGAGAGGGCGGCTTTAAACATGGAGCGCGACGACATAAAGGACTGGAGCGGATAAAAACTAACATTTTTTGTGCGAGAAGTCGGCAAGCGGGAGAAATGGAAACAGGATGTGCTGCAATTGGTGCATTAATTGCTATGGTTATGAAGATGAAGATGATGATGATGATGATGATGATGATGATGATGATGGTGTTGATACTAAAAGGCATATCTGGCATCAAAAGTTATTCACTATCGTGTAACGAAAACTGAGTTCATTAGGTGACGAACGGATGCTATTCTAACTAAAGTTATGATATTAAATCTCTTATAATCTCGTAAAATTGTGTACGAATGACTTGTACGTGTACAATTTGGATCAGCCGTGCTGCAATTAAATGCAACATGCCTTAATAGCCCCATTATAGATTCCTAAAACGCATTGCTATAAACGCAAGCATGCGCATGCGGGGTCTCAAAATACATCTTGAAGCATGGGGGCAACAATACAAATAATTTTGTTTGCAATAATTTCTGGTTGAGTGGATGACGTGCGTGACATGATTTGTAATTTGTTAAGTTTGTGCTTTGCTCCAAAAATCCTTTTTAGTTACGTTACTTGTGAGGCACTCGCAAATGTTACTTGGTACGCGCGACATGAAAAACGTAACATTTACCTTCAAGCAGCTTTTTAAGTTTCCTTTTTTCATATCTAGAATATTTATTTGCATTTATGACAAAGTCGAAATATGAAGCGAAAGCAGTGAACGGTAAATCATTACAAAGTTGACATCAGTGATGATTTACACACGATAACAGGAGGCACGCTTCAGATCAATGCTTGATGGGAGAAGGTCTTCAAGGAATTGTATATTACGTTTTTTACAGTTTTTAGGGCGTCTTGTCAGGTCCTGACATGTGCATGGAGAACTTTATAAGATATAGTTGGTCTCGCCTCAATTGTATTTATGAACGATGGCTCTACTTCGACACTTTGAATTAGCTGGGAAAATACAGAAATCAAGGAGATTGTGTGATTATACATGAGAGTTGACTGTTAATGGCAAACAACTACGATGATAGTATTGGTGATGACACAATCCAGATTAGAACATATACATATTCACAAAGCAGTCGAATAACCAAATCCACCCCTGAAATATCCAAGAAAATTAGTCCAGAGCATCTTAAACTTCTTAGTGCAATCACATTTGCTGATGAAATTAACAATGAAACTGCTGCTCATCAGTTTATGGCTGCGTATGAACATTTCCTTTTAGGAAGCAACTTTAACTGAGGTAATGAAACTTTCTGCAGGAGGGATCCGGTGAAAATTTTTATGTCATTCATGAGTGCTGCAAATCGATGTGAAAAAACAACATCAATTAATATTGTAGATGTTATTGTGGCGATATATAAGTTTCTTAATTGCAGCCAAGAAAAAAGAGAAGAATGAACATGGTACGAAAACGTTCTCTAGATCCTTGTTTACAATTCCTTAGAAATAGGTACTTTGCACAAGCCAAGACTTACTTTCTAATGGACATTCATTTTTAGACTGTTAGACATGCTAGCCAATGTAATATATTTAGTATTTTGAGACAGACTGACTTCCAAACTGACTACCAACTGCAAGTATACTTCCTAGCGATCACCAATATTTGTTGACAGAATACAAAGAGAAAAAAACCAGATTCCTCCACGAACGGGATTCCCATGTTGTTGTCCTGTGAGGGCTTGAGGGCTCTCCTAAATGGAGAGCTGACTAACAGGAATCTCACTGCAGTGTTTGGTCATATGAAACTACTACTACAAGCTGCAATCAGGCGCGCTGCTCTCGTGGATGTATGTTGTGTACCATATCTAAAACATGGGCACATTGGTCAAACGAAAGTAAAATGGATATATTTTTATTAAAATTACGAATGTTATCGCCTTGCCACTAGAGATATGGACCCTATAAACGTACTCGGTCAATATTTCAAATTTTGGAGTATCTTCAAAGAAATACAACCTTGGCAGAAAACGAGTCTGCGATTAACTTACTGAGAAAGCCTTTCGAACAAACAACGACTGCTCAGACTTAGCAAAACTAGATTATTATGTACACAGAGAGCCATCTTTTATAAATTCACTATTATCCAGTTGTTGATATAATTTTTCCTGTTTTTGTGTCACGTTGTTACTGCTAAACCTTGCTATCCCCATAGTAACTTTCCAAAACGGTGAAAACTGTAAAAGATGTATTTTTGATGCATAATATTACAGAATCAATATATATAAATGGATTTTAAAAAATATCATACATATTATTGTCATTGTAAATAAAACACCTGGTTGCAAACAGTCGTAGGCAAGTCACACAGCACAGTTGGAACATCTCCTTCTCCTCCCTCCTCGATGGAAAATCTCCTTCTCCTCGATGGCCTTTGACATCTTCCTCCAACAACACATTCCAACCGCTTCCAATCTCTTTACCTTTGCCTTGCTTTTACCAGTGCTTCCTAGGCAATGAAAAATGGTTTGTCACTGAAAGGATATAAATGAGCCAAAGGTCGAAAAGTAATCTGATCGTTATACTGAGTAAGGTGACTAGCTTCAAATCCCTTTTTTAAATGAAATACAAGCTTTTTGGTCATAAATGAACCAACATACTGAGAATTCGCTAGCCTCCGTATCCAGTCATTTACAATAGAACTATTGAAAATTAACTGCCAGTAACTTTCAGAATGATGTAAGGTTTGCAACGAAGTGTCAGTAATTATGATATCATGGGTTTCCTTTCTATATGCCTCTATATATTTCTTCAGCCTCTCTTTTTCACCTGTTTCTTCTAATACTTTCACTCTTATGTTGTATTCAATAAGTACCTTCCCAGAATGCGGAGGGAAAGTGATGACAAATCAAACCTGAAGTTTTGGAAATAGTAAGGTTTGACTCCATACCTCCGAAGGCAACCCTGGAATAGGCTGTTTCCCACAATACCAGATCTGTAGTGTATGTAGTGCTTAAACTAGAGGCGTAGTCAAAACTATGTTAAAATTCCTTGGATCCTTAACTTAGCTTCCAGCTTGAACTAATAAGGATTTGTTCGATAAATGTAAAACTTTGAAAGCTGATATCTCGGTCTTGGGAAAGGATAACGCTCTCAATTTTTGCCATTGGCGTTCTTACTGATAGGGCAACATGAAAATTGAGTATTTTTTCCATAATTCAAACATTTCCAGAATCGTGACGTCACACTTTCCTTCCGCATAGGTCACCAGTTTTATTTCACCTTGTGATAAAAGCTAAACTGATGAAAAGTGGCAGAGTTTATGATCCGCTACACAAGATATCATCTTCAACAGCAATAACAATAACAACTACTACAACAGCAACAACAACAACAACTACTACTACATCAGCAACAACAACAACAATAGCAACAACCAAATTCACCACAGTCCTGCCAAGATACTCCATAAGATCGATGTCACTGCTCAGTTACTGCTGTCAACAGAAAATTAAATCAGAAGCGGGTGTTGTTATAATCCTTAAAGAATATCTCAGTGATGTCGGATGCATCACTGTAAGGAATACTTTCCTATGTCTAACAATCCCTCTGATCGGTTTATTCTAGTATTGCGTGAGCAGATCAGAAGATCTCATAAAGTTCGGCCTTGCAATCGTTAGTACATAAATATTGATCGATTGTTAACTTGTTCGGTCCTTTAGAGGGAATTGCTACGGATAATCTCTTACATATTTTCTTGGTTGAAGTGACTCAGCAACAGTTTAAAGTTGCTAACGAGACGGTAGTTATAGTATGAAAGCTGTGTTATTTGCTGGGAAATAAGCTATGCTTATACTTAGGAAGTGGTTTAAAAGAAGGAACAGTTGTTCAACGTTTAAGTTGGAGTAAAAGAAATCCGAAGAAATTGTGAATAATGATACGGGATCATTATAAAAATCATTCATTTGAAATTAAATATTTGCCCTCCATGTATGAAGGTCTGTAGAAAGTGTTCCAAAAGGGTTCAGTTTAGTTGCGAACCAAGGGGACATTTAAGGAAACGAATCTGGAGGCATAACAGCATCCAGAAGCTGGTAGTTCCAGAATGGCTCAAGATTTACTCTAAGTATTGCATAAACGTGTATTTTCTTCCTCTAAAAGGCGTTGAAATAAAGACAGATTTTGTTTTGAAACTATTCTGGAGAGATTCTGGAGAGAAAATATTTGATCAACAGATGGGAGTTATTCCACGGTCAAGTGACATGGCACAGGGACGCTGGCCTCCAAAATAGCGTAAAATTAGATGTCAATGGATAACTGTGGAGGATTGGAAGCTAATGCGGTAACTAGAGAATGAAGTATGTTATGTCATCGGAGTTCACTTGGCTAGAGAGTGCAAGTCACAGATGTGTAGATCACTTGTTCCAACGTCATTGGTGACATACCTATATGAAAAACATACCCCTTCCTCTATACCTAGACCTAGATATACCTAGATGACACGTCATATCGATAAATTATTTGCTCCACCTCCATGAGTGTAGATCCATCACCGAGTTTTTAAACATGAAAATTGAAGTAAACGAAAAGGAAGTACAAAATAAAATTGATCAAGTTGTAGTATGGAAATTGTTGTTTGACTTTAACATAAAATGCTATGTCGAGGCATTGGTCTATTTTAAGAGAATATCTCTATGTTTTGTACATTTGCTTATTAGATAAAGCTCTCCCCTCTCCAAGAAAGCCGCTCATTTTTAATAACGTTTTTTTAGACGCTACTTTATTTGTAATTGGAGGAAGGAATTTCCAACGGTGGTCATTTGTGCTGCCGCTCTTTCAACAGATGTATAAGCTTATGCTTGTAAACAAACTTTAAAGCCTAACCTTCACTAGGCGGAAAATGTCGAGGCGGTCGACATTTCCCGCAACTCCACATCCGCAGTAGTAGAAATTACGTAGTATCTAGCAATGTCGGCTCGACATTTTGCGACCAGAGAATAGTAGGAATCACTTCTATTTTTAGATGCTCGCAAATTCTGCTTCAATTCCCCACCAATAGAAGTGCTTCATCTCTGTCTAGTGAAAATAGCAGTCAAAGTTACGCGGACTTGTTCAGCGCTGACTACTAGGCAAATGTTTGAAACCTAGAAAATAAGGGTATATCATAATATTCGTAATGTTAATAGAAAGAGTTCCAAAAGCTAGTCCAAACGATTAGCTGTATTTGAAATATTTGGTCTCTGACATTGAGTTTTATTCATAATTGGAGGAACTGTTTATTATGAGGCTGCAATACTGTGGCTCAACTCATGTTTACTATTTCACCGGACATGATCCTTGTTGTCGTGGTCAGTTATATGTAACGCCTTTACCTGCTAGAATTTTCCATATAAACTACACAGGATG
Source organism: Carybdea cf. marsupialis auct. non (Linnaeus, 1758) (assembly GCA_010016065.2). Taxonomy (NCBI): domain Eukaryota; kingdom Metazoa; phylum Cnidaria; class Cubozoa; order Carybdeida; family Carybdeidae; genus Carybdea; species Carybdea cf. marsupialis auct. non (Linnaeus, 1758). The sequence goes on along the minus strand of JAAAKL020002800.1, from coordinate 15,066 downwards.
TCATTCTCTGTATGTGAATGTCTTCCGAAGCCTATCTAATACTGGATCTCACCTCCGGTCATTATGCTTATGCTCCTCTTGAAAGTGCGAGTGCTGATTCGCTGATCGCGACAATCTACATTCCAAACGTATTGTTTACTGATCTAAACTTAATTTTTAAAACAGACCGACATAAAAGTAGTTTTTATATTAGTTACAATTCGTGATGAGCACATGCGCAGTGATGAGCAGCCCAAGCGCGGTGATGACCAATCCATGAGCATCCCACAGGCAAGACAGTTGTATTTTCTTTATAAAAGGCAAATATATATGTTGCTGACCAACACCAATGGTCAGAAGTCAGGGTACCATGCAAATTAGTAAGATTTGCCGTCCTTCGTTCTCACGTCCTTACAACTTACGACGATACATGAAGAGTGACTTATAAGCTGAAAGTACCGATGAGGATAGTATAAGCTGCCTTGAAAGTTTTTATGACAAGAGTACAAACCCTGACCAATCAGATGACGAGATGATCAACGAAGTTAGTGATGACAATGAAGGTATACAATGTGGGGATAGTGAAGAGGATGATATTGAAAATGACGATAGTGAGGATGCAGGTGAGGGGTTTGGTGACGACTATCAAGAGAAAACAGACGTATGGTTGAAGTTTGCGGAGAGATCTTAACAATCTATACTGAGAGGGCTTTGAGCAATACTATCACTAAGCATTGACAGAAAGAGAAACTAACGAAAGGGCTATAGAAAGGACAAGGTATCACTTCCTACCAAAGATAGGAGACATCATCAACTGCTCTCTTTATTCCAGAGATAAAATAATACAATGGTTCACAGGTTTTTGCGTTTTAGCATTAGGAAAATAAAATCATTACAAAGTTTGTATATGTTACTGCAGTTGAACATTGTGTTGTTCATATAGAAGAGGGAATGTGATAATTTCTTCGATGAAATATAATGGGTTGCATATTTCCTCGAGGTTAACGATTGAAAATGAAGAAAATGCCACAGTACCTTTTGGTACTATACTGGTTTGGACACCTTCAGCCCAGTTCTTACTAGGGCATGCATTAAGCACACTCTCTCGGGTCAATATATTTGTTCCAAATCATTAAGCTCCAAGAGTTGTAAGACGTATCTCTTGTACAACTTGAGCTCTAGTGATTTACTTAGATTGTTTTATAGTAGAGATGTAGCATTCGTGGAGGTAAGGGGACATGTGCCCCCCCCCCCCCACTTTTGTCGATGTTTTGTCACATATGTATCCGATGGAGAGGTTTTGTTTATTAAAACAATAATGAGCCCAGCACTTTGAGAAATCGTTCCTATAGCCTGCATATTTAGATACAATCAGTCGCCTGACTTGGCAGCAAGATCTCCCCCTCACCTACGTCCATGTCAAGACTTTAGATGTAGGTAGTTTCCTGTCTATTTAGAATTGCAATACACAAGAAATTTCTCAACGACGTTCGAGACGCAGATTGTTAAATCTGTTAGTTGATGTTTTCCAAGCAGTCAAACTAGAGTCTTTTTGACGGAGTACGTTGTGGAAAGCCTACATGACGCAGCATATTTTTTTAGTCCATAAGCTCACTTAAATAAAGCCTCAAAACATCGCCAATCCGACCGACACTATAAATTGAACAGTGATCACATTGAGTGTGATTCGCCGAGGTCTGCTGATCTGCTAATTAACCCTATATCCCTTTATAAAATGCTAAAGGTAAGAAGACGCGGAATGTGTAGAATAACTCCCCAAACCGCATATGCTTGTAGTTATGTCAGTTTTTTGAGGGTTTATGAACCAATTGTCCCATAAAATGAGATCCTGATAGACGCACAATTTAGTTTCTTTAGTTCTGTAATAAAGAGATTAAAATAGGAAAAAGCAAATGAACTGAAGAAGTGAAGGAGCTAAGGCAAAGACCTTCGGGGTACAGAAAGGGAGAGAACTATGACATTCAAGCCAGTGTTAAATTTCAATGCAAAATAATCATTCCTATACGTATCTAATTTGGCAGGAGAATTAATCGTTTTGTCGGATTTACGTAGATGTGGCAACTGTTAAGGGGTAACCAATATTAGATTTATAATGTCAAGTGGTTACTAAAGCAACTTGGAGAGAGTATGGATAACATGTGTGTTTCTCAAGAAACGCTTAAAAACAAAATTGGAAGTAGAACAGAGCTACCAACAGTAGAGAATCAGACTGCGTGCCTCTCAGCCTTGAAGTATTCTTTGTAAGTTCTTTTGTTTCGCCTAAAATTAAGTAAGAAGATATTCCATAAAGCTGACACTTCTATTTTTCTATTTTTTACATTTAGCAATGCAATGCAAATGTGTTAGGATCGACGTAGGTAATTGATGAGGTTTCAAAACTAAAAAGTATCCGTGTAGAATATAGAAGTATCAAAGTACAAGCAATCTGTAAATAAAAGCACAAATGTCAGCGGCAACCCCTCTTGAACTCTCATCGTGTAGACCAAATCACAGAAACGATGGTTAGAAAAGTAACATATCATGGAAGGATGTGATTGTAGGAATTTTTCATCAAGGCGAAAAAAGTTGGTTTGCAGAATCAGCAAATACAATTGCCAAAAAAACGCTGGTTAACCCTATTTGTACTAAGCTTTATTGTACAGTTTGGTGTAGGGCGGATTCAAACCCACTCCGATAAGTTAGAAAAATGGTCCAATATGAGTGGATCTTTGCATGTTTGCATGTTTGCATGTTTGCATTACCGTCCGAAACATAATCTCTTGACAAAAAGTAAAGTTTTGACTTTTGACTTCAAAATTCAGCAAACGTCAGTACTGTTTACATGCTGTCGGCAGCTTGCTCGTAAATATTAAATTCGGTATCCGTACAGAAGCATGCACAACTTAAAAACCATCTTTGAGAGAAAAAACCTGATTAGCCACTCATATCTTTCTCCTAAATGTTGCTCTTAATTATTATGTGCCAAACATCACAAATTATGCATATTGTACTAATGATGTCATCTTATTTATTCCTCTTTATTTCTATACTTTTCTATGATTCTAATTTACGTCATATTTATTCAGCTTTTAATTGCGTAACCCAAATGCCAATCACAGTGACCTTCCATCACTATCACTTCTCTAATGTTTAGCCATACAGGAAGATGCAATACAATACCAATTGGAACTTAATTAACCAATAAATTATTCATAATTTATGCAATTATAATGCCCAGATTATGCATATTGTGTGACTAACTTGTTTGCAATATCAAATCGTTAACATCAGAGAACAGAGAAAGAAAAGGCACCAAAAAATACTTACAACCAAATTTTCAAACTCGTAACGAAGTACTGTATAATTAAGGTCCCTATTGATAATGGAAACAGATTGGGCCATTTTTAGTAGCCATTGAACGCAGGACCAAGTCTTTAAAAAGTCACACATTTCAGTCAACAAACATTAAGCAATGCCAGAGAAATACGATTTTTAAACTATCAGGAGTTGATTCAACCCCACCTCCTCTCCAATAAGAATCAAAGAGCCATAAAAGAGACTGTCTTAGACAGAGATGTTGTGATCAGCTGATCTGAAGTGTAAGAAAACGTGGCACTGAGATTTACCCTTAAGTGAAATATTTTTGACAGAAAATTTGTATAAAAGAGTCCGTCAAAATCCGTCAAACTTTGCTCCCTCTAAAAATAACTTTGTTAACCACCAAAATTAATTATTTATCAAAGAAAAGAAGATAGCGATATGTGGACGTAATGAATGTGTCTGCAAATCTCTCGTATTTCTTAGTAACACGACTAACAGAAAACGTGTGGCAAATATGCATGTAATTTTCAATGACGTCCTACAATTCTCTGCTCTCCTATAGGTTCTTCACGAAACATTCTCTAGCTTCACTCAAGGGGATAAAGTGATCAGTGTCTGGCAAAAGTGTTTAACAGAAATGAGTGTATCACCTCATGTAGAATTTAAGATAAAGAGATTATATCAACAGTTTACAAGAAGCTGCGGGTTTAAATATATTTTAAGTTTTTCAAGCTAACTGGAATATTTGAAGATTGCCTTTACCATTCTTTTAAAGGTTTGGATGCATTTCGATATCAACCTTTTCGTGAAGTAGAAGACATATCAAACTGGTGCCCTAAATCTAAGTAATTGATATTCATGAACCATCGGGGAAAAAGTAACAAGGCAAATTTTAGCTTCTTCAATGTGTTGGCTATTACTATTAGTATCTAAAGAAATATTGAAAATTGCAGGGGTGCAGGTCTCCCAGTGCTCCTTGTCTCCAGCTGACCTGTGGTGCCTATTCAGATATTTAGTTATTCTTATACACATCAGTAGTCAATTTCAAGGTGAAAATTTGATACTGAGAGAAGCAGGATATGCGACTGCGTTTTCCGGTCTTGTTTATGAGTGTCTCCTGTGTATTCCTGTATGTATATTCATATACAAAATTTGCTTTATTTGGTAAGGGTAAAGTTGTCTTACGTAAGTATTTCAAGCACCCAATGTGGTCAGAATTGTAACATTTGCTACAAGATAGCAGCTAGGGAACGTCCGCAGTCGGACAACATAAATCCGAGAAACAGCCCAGAGTCTAACAGCCTGAAGATGGGAGAAGTATCTCTCGAAAAGTAGCTCCGTAAAAGACTACAGCTCGAGACGTGACAAATATCTACCATCAATGGCATCAACTGAGTCGACAAGCGTCAGAATATTTAGCAGTTTATTTCTTGTTTACAAATATTAGTTCAATGATTATCTATTGGAATCCAGGTTCCACAAAAGTTGTTGTGTTCTGTTTTAGGACCAGGAATGAAATTCCAGCTGGCCATCTTTTGCTGAGCTTTCTTGCCGAAAGCAAGTTTTGAATACTTACACGTGCTCAATAACGAAATGAAAAGTGCATGGATCCTTTTTCCTTCAATATTTCCCACAAATAAGTAAAAATTATCTGGTTCTACAATCATTGTGATGTTATATATTGTTTCTTGTAGTAAGAGAAGCCTATGTCTAAATTCGAGTCTACAAAAATCTTTCCTCAAAGATGATCAATTTTTGAATATTTTTCTTGCTCCCAACGTTTAATAATCCTCTCCCGCCCAACACATTACTCGCGCATGTTAGAAACACGAATCATCACATCATTTCTACCTATCTCAATCGAGTAACCCATTGAAGAGAGTAATTTCTTATGTTAAATATCGAATGTCGGGTATTGAAATGTAAAACATGACTAAAGAATGTATACAAGTATACACACGTACAGCTATACAACTATATATGGAAAATCTACTAATACGGAAGGCCGTCGGACGAAAAAAAATTGCTAGCCCCAAAAAATGTACGTCCAACTACTTGAATTTGAAAATAATTCCAGTATGATTTTCTGATTTACAGATTTCAATCAAATAGTCAGGAAGCACCCCGCTTATATGAAAGTTTATAGTAAAAAATAAATATCGCAATCGATGGGGTTAACGCTCTCATAAATAATATAGGAAAAGTCAAGTATCATCCTTTATTACAGATGCCTCTGCCATGAACGGTGTGTTAAAGCATACCAATATACAATTGCTCAGAGTGACCTGAGATAGAGGTCATATATTCGATCCCTTTTGTACCCCCTTAATGATGAGCTTAATAAAACTACACGTCAAATCATTCCCACGTGTCATTGAGTTGTCGTGGGTAACATAAAGAAACAGCAACTCCTTTAGGCCCCCTCAGGGTACAGGTAGGACAACCGCAGCAAGATGTATCACAGTTTCCATATCGGGAGATTTATAGTACCGTTAAAGAAAAGAAACCGCTTTCCTTCGGCTTCGTTGTTGCCCAGACAGGTCCTCACTGCATGTATCAGCTGGAAATCCCTTACTGTAACGTGAGTCTAGCACCTGTTTTACCTTGAAGATATATTGGATTCCAAGAATGATAATTACGCTGATAAAGAAAAGGTGTTTTCATTTCCAGGTTTAGGAAAAAACAAGCCAACAGCTTGCATACGGCGGATATGTATTCCATCTTCTCTTTAAGCTTCGAGCTTATGATTTATTGTCTGCATGCCCACATTCTATTTCCGATTTTACGTTTAACGGCAAGTACCAGGGCCTTCGAGATTGGGCGTAGAGGAGTTGGAGGTCCAGTGCCCCCAAATTCTATTCCATGTCACTTTATTCGGTGCTATGAAATACCCCGAGCATGCGCTGGCTCTCGACGGCCCTGGCAAGGACGTCCTAATTTCAAAGCTTTAGAACGAAACTGACCAGTCAGATATAGGCGACAGACAAAGGTACTAAGTGAAAGGAATGTTTTGATAAATCTATTACGCTCTCGTATACTTCCCATCTTTTGACAATACCGTGGCTGTTTACAGAGTCGAATATGAGTCCCCTGTAGCTAGTCACCAGAGGTTATAAATGAACATTATAAATGGCCATTTATAACCTCTGTTGTCACAGATAAGTGAAAATATATTTTGAGAACGGAAACCTTAAAACTATTGCTTTTATAACCATAGGTAGCTTTACAAGTTAAAAGGAAGTTGTTGACGGTAACATATGCCGATTAGCAAAAGCATATAGGAAAGGAGAAATAAGAAAACATGTGCAGGGGATGTAAATTTCGTGGGACCATGCAGATCTAACATTCCGCAGTGGTACTGAGGACGAGGAAGAAGAAGGCACAATGTTCATGGAGTTAATGAGATATAAAATAAAAAATTTTTTAGGTAGGAGATATCACTATCGTACATTAAATGTACGGATCAGATTGCCTTTTTTGTGTTGTAATAGATTCAAGAGTGACAACTTTGTCAGAGTAAAATCCGTAAATTTTTGGGGTTGACTTTTTAGCTGCACTTTAAATAAAGGGCGTGTCTATGTTTCTTTTATATAACCAGCTACTTTTTTATCTTAAGGAGTCTTTAGTAATGACAAAGCTAGCGTTTATCGAGAGAGGCTTAATTTTCTACTATGTCATCGATCAGTCACCAAGCTTGATTAACGGGCACCAGGAAGATTTTACCAAAAGAACTGAAAATGTGTTCACCTATACAGACTACGACCTCACCTCAAGTTGTATTCTGTGTTGAGCCAGTTGGGCTTTTTTGCTCCAAAATAATTTTAACCATAACAAATCACCTAAGCAGGATTTGTTACGATTCCATTGTTTCAGGCAATAAAGCCAACTGCCCAAAGATTTATGATTCGTATCAATGGACGTGGAGACTCTTTAAATATTTTCGATGTTCTTGAGTTTTGACCATGGCTGGTAGAACTAGTTTGTGATTAATCTTTTAACCCAAAATTTCAGTCCAAAATATATCTAAATTTTTCATTAGTAGTAATCTATTTTTATTTGACGTAAATAAATTAACAGTTTGTACACCCTCTAATGCTGTCCTATCATTTAGCTTTGAACAGTATTAGTTTGAGATGAGTATAGACCATGATATTAGTTTTTAAAACCTTACCTATTTGGCTAGATGTATTTAAGTTTCCAATATCAATCAGCCAAACAATAAAGTATCTAGTTGTTTTAATCCACCTTGCAATTCTGAAACCTTGACGTTTTATCCAAAATGCCATCTTTCACTTCTCCCGTCCCTGTTTCCGCTGGGCATGGTCGACAGTCAAAACTCACATTTTCTGCAGTATTCCGTCCTCACCGCCCCTCTCTCTGTGTCTATTACCACTTCTCTATGACCTTCTTGTCCATCCCCATCTTCCTTGTTCTCCTTCTTTGGCTCTTACATTCTATCTGGTAGTATATCACGTCGTTTATAGGTTAGTGTTCGTTCATTTGCCATCTTATCCACACCTTGTTTAATCTAAACTGCCATACTCTTCAGTAACTTCATTATGTTACCTTTTTGCGTCTCATTTACATATATTGGAAGTCAAAAACAAACGAATTAAAGCACAGACAGAATTTCGTTCTATCCTTACCCTCTTAAATTGTAATACAAAATCACGCGAAGCACGTAGGATCAATTTAGCTTTGCCATCACCTTATTTTATTATTTCACACAAATTTATTGCCAACCATCTTGCCTAGCATAGGGTGGTTAAATTTGAGACCTTTTCCTTAAAACATCCCTGAATCCAAACTCATATTGTTAGTATACCAATTCAGAAAACCTTGTGAGTGGATTTTATTTATTTTTGATTAAAAGGACTTCTATACAGTGTACAAGCTGACCCTGAAAAGGTGACGTAGCACTATGGTTGCCCTCAGAGGAATTTTGAATATTATTAGGAGTTCCCACGATGGCATGGTGGAATAAATATTACTGCAAGTAAAGCTTTCCCAAATAATCCTGTTTTTTAGGCAGTGCTGCGTCCGAGGCTCACTCCCCTTACTAGGTAGCTAAGAGCTATGCGGAAAAGCCAGATCCAGTAACCTCGACCAAAAAATGTACATCACAAGGGGTTAAGAAATGCTTTCTCCTGGACATTGTAAAGCAACCCAGTGTGGCATCAACCTATTTTCGACTGAGAATGAATTTTACAAAAACAGCGCTTTTGGTCTAGCCTTTCGGGGAAATGGGGAGAATAAATAAGAGATGAGCTCATGGTAGTAGGCACGGTGCTGTTAGCCGATCAGATCTTCATTGCGCAAGATGCTGATAATAAGGAGAAAAGTAGGACACAACGTTCTATTAAAACCTGTTTTTGAGTCAGTGATGCCAGATTTTGTGATCGAAGATCTAACCAAAAATGGTATTGTTATTGTTGACCGTATTATAGGTACATAGTCTTAAACGGGACCGGTAAAACGCTGCCTTGTGCGGCTTTACAGAAGATTTAGGACGAGTAGACGAATGAACAATCTGGCGACACTGTTTGGAGTGAGAGTCTCATGATCATAAAAGGAATTTGCCTGCTGTCGGGCAGATATAGTGAACATTCCGAAAGCAACTACCGCTGCTACCTCATGGAAGATTTTATGTTTGTGGGAAAATGCTTTCTCTCTATTCAGATGCACCCCATGAATGGCCGTGTATTTTTTAAAGGAAGACTATATTTGTTTAAAGATCGTATTAATGAAAGCGCCAAACTGGTTTTCGGATACACTCTGTCTTTTGAAGTTTAAAATATTATTGTTGGATATAGCTAAGGAGCTTTCAATTTCTCTTATATTAAAAGCGCCAGCATTTCCTTTATTTTATTTCTTCATAGAAATAATATTCAGCGGATTCGATAATAAAGAAAAGTCACCCTTAGTTATGATAATACTACTAGGAGGGATAAACGCAGTAGTTAAGCACCATGAATTAATGAGCTGATTAAGATTTCAGATCATTGACTATGTTTTAGAGGTTTAAATACTAGTGTGCTTGTTATTGTCGAGGTGATTCAAGATTAGTTTCCTTTGAATTTATATAGTACATAAACTCACACGTTCTCTTCTTCTTGGAGAGATGTCGCGCATTCTGAAAGAAAAAGGGACTAAATCATTTCCCAGTGGCGCATGCGAAAATTTCTAAGAGGTAACATAGCCAAATGTGGAAGGCCAAGACATACCTTTGCGGGTTGTAGGGATCGTCTCTACAGACATTTTTAAGGATTGACAACTGACAAAGCGTGCTTAGGCTGTTTCCTGACAATCTAAACATTTTTTCATAAAAGTCAACTCAAAATCTCTGTAGTATTACGGATGGGGAATAGCACCACGACTACTCCTTAGCATGCTCATACACATGACATTTATAAGAATTCTTAGAAAAGAATGTGGTCTTTGTCCAGCATTTGCTGCTAAGGCACAGCAACTGTCGCCTCAACAACTCAGACTCAAGCTATTTTAAAGGGATGGGTATCAACGAAGCGCAAAGATTGACGGAGCATAGGTAATGAAAAATGATGAACAAGACCAACAAATCAAACATTTTATTGGTTAAACGTAAAGCAACAAGTAGTTAAAAAACAACCATTTGAAAAGACAAAGATAATCAGAACAGAAGGGTCAGTTATCATGTGTGGTTGCTTTGGAATATTTTATCAGGCGTTGTTGACAGTATATAGATTCAAGGGTTTGTAACTGAGAAGAACAGATTTGGAGATCAAATTTTTACTGAAAGTGGGGGCCATGTTTAAAAAGCCGTCATTTGGAGATTATTTGGGATTTTTTAAAACTCAAGAGAGGCTCAAGTTTAATAATGCCTCGAGATGCGTGCACCTAACCAAAACCATCATGAACCAAAATCTATAATATTCTATAATAAAAAATGATTATCAACCCATAATCTGTAGCAAATAATAATTGTCAGCTTAACATGTCAGGCCATAAACCGATCCGTGTATGATCTTACATTTATTTCATGACGTATTTCTTTTAATCTTACTTGTAAGAGAGACGGTATTTATTCCTTTCCTCGTCGTTGGTTTGGGAAATGAAATAAAATATTACTTTAAAACAGAATGAGACGAAAGACCTGTGCTCATATAGTTTTAGGTAATTGTCTAACGGGAATTGTCTAATGACCCAAACAAAGTAAAAATTAGAACTTAAGTTATATGCACTACGCCTTCGTATTTCACACAATGACTTATGAAGAAGAAACTATCACGTGAGCTGATCATGACTTAAAATCTTTGCAGAAAGTCTCGTCGAGCTGGCAAAAAAGCTTTATCCTTAAGTTATTGTTATCCGAAACATTCAATTCTATTGATGTGAAGGAAAATTAACATCACTGATCTAAGGTACTTAGCATGGAGAAGTCGACTACAGAGGGCTTATTCGGTGGTTATCATTGATGGAATCCTTAGATAAACCCGTTCTTACAAAGTCTTGACCAAAGGGCAAAGACTACCGAGATAGCAGAAATAGCAAACATTTTTTAAGAAGGACGCAAGGGCCACTAGCTTGATAGTAAGGTGGGTGTTATCAGGAGCTCTGTAAAGAGTTGCTGAATCTGGCTGATCGACAAAATGGGAACATCCTAACATAATGACTGTCGCTAACTAGTTCCTAGGCATTTATGGTCATGTTACGTCCAATTAGCTCGCTGTTTACTACTCCAAGATCAGCGTCCAGATCTCCTTTCAGGCAACTGGAAGTGACACAATAACGTAGGATTAGTCATTGAACTTCCCGTTTTGGTTCCAAGCGATGTAAAATGGTAACACTGTTGAGTTTCCTGTAGAAGAAAGGACGTGAATCTTGCATTTTCAATGTTATTTGTACAAGTAGTGAAAGTGCGATGACCAGGAGCGATCTTGTTTTTGCAGCAATCACTAGTGTTTAGCCCAGACTCAGGTCTTTACACTGACCATAAAAAAATGGTAGAACTAAACCGAAGTTCTAATAAAAGAAGAGATATTTTCTTTAAAGGATAATGTGGAAACGCGTAGTCACGTGGGACTAAGATGGTTCATGTATTTAAGATAGCTAGAAGGGTGCTTTTGTGATTATTAAAATTTTTGATATCTCCCACAGTCTCTATAGTGGCATACTCTGCGTGACCCTTAACACTTTTGTCTACTTACTTACTCTACTTTCTTACTGTGGAACTTGTGTATGCTCATAAAACTCCTTAAGCCACATCCCCATTAGACGATTTTTATGACGATCACTGCAGCAATCGCCACAAAATTCGCGACGAAAACACTTTGCTTATCTCCAAATGAAAAGCTGAAAGGCGATTGCCACCAGCATGGTTTTCTAAATTTTGGCCAATAATAACTGTGTAAGCCAGTCTCGAATCAAGGGGATCGCGAAGCTCAGGTACGAAGCCAGCAGGGGCCACGAGGGGAATACCTTTGAAGTTGAGCCAACCCTTCTGATCCGCTGTGTACCATGAGTATCGATGCTGCCAAAGATTCCTCTTTGTCTACTGTAGTAGCTGTCTCCTCTGTTCCTTCTAGTGGTGGTGACATAGTCTCCATCGTTACAACTGTACTTCCTCTTTATGCCGCGGAGAGCTTACAGGCTAAAATAATACTCAACATATTTTGTAGATTCGAAGCCGTCGCATTTCTGCTCGTCACCACAATGAAATGCCTGATTTGAAGAGGCTGAGGCCAGAAAGACGTTGCGTAAAAAATCGGAGGACGAAAAGTAGTAACCATTTCTATTTTTCATCCCGCGAATTATTTCACTGCAGCAATAAAGAAAACCCTTACTGCACATGGGTAACCACGATTGCTGCAGCGATCGTCATAAAAATCGTCTAGTGGAGATGTGGCTTTAGTATGTGCATTTCACTTGTTTACATTATCATGGGACGCTTTCTTCAGTTTCTTGTTCCGAACTGTCGTAAGGTGGAGATCATAATATAGCCGTAAAATCTTGAAAGTTTGAGTAATAAATTTTTGTTTTCACTTTAAATTGAAGCAATATAACATTAACAAATTTCTGCCTATATTTTTATGGTGGTGTGATCACTGAATCTCTTCGCAGTGAAATGATATATTGTCTTTGCCTGAAATCCATGCTTTACTTGCTTTAGTTTACTGACTTTCTACATCCTCCTCCTACTCTTTGTGTCAAATTGTTTATGGATGATTTCATTTTTTCTTGAAGGAGCATTATAGGATGAGAGAGAAAAAGATTTTTATGCAGTGAGAAGATTGCCGGATAACTGGTTATAACTTTAAACTCAGTTACCTGTTGCTTCCATGGCAAATTACTGAAATTTCAAATAATCCGTGTGTAAGAATGTATTCTCTGTGTTGCCCCCCTTGCGCATACATAAGGGAGTTTCACTTAAAGCTGTAGTCAAGCAGTGCGTTACGAAGCAACATGTTGCCATGCGTCAAATGCCAATGGATCATGTTCAGCGATGATTGAGTTTTGTGCAATATAACCGTCAACAAAGACGATAGACTGTCAGCGATGTCATATCGAAGTTACTTATTTGATTTGATTCTGCATTAATCCATAAGATAAAGGGATGAATTTGCACTGGCATGATGTTACTTGGCGATAAAGATTGCGTTACTTAAATAATTTTCTAAGATCAAACTGATATCAAGAAAATCTCTTTTAAGTGTTTCTGTTACCTTGCTTACAATCTTATTAAAGTTATCACGACAAAAGACAGAATACATTATAATGTAGTGTCCGTGATTAGCAATCGAAGTAAAAGGTATTACTCTAACTTTCTTAAAACGATTACCTGTTGATATCGGTTGTAGATGTTGATGTTGTGTTTGCCAGACGTAATTTTAGGCTACCATAACAGTCTACAGCATCAAATTGATATCGTCCACAGATATCATTGATATTTTAAGATAGATATGGTCTTAAACTCTATATAAAACATCGTTGATTCCTCTACATTCCCTTTTATGTTTAAGTCTCCATTTCTTGGATCATATAGAAATGAATGCTTCTTTGATACAGCGGTCACACTCCAGCCCCCCTCCCCTCCGCAATTTTTCGACGCAATTTTAAATTAAATACAACTCGCTATTGTTAGTTCTTTTTCGTTCCAGTGCATCATGGGGCAGCGAATAGACACGTCAACGTATTGAGAAATCACATGGGCAACAGGCTGGGGCGACGTCTCCATCAGACAAAGCATACTACGTATGGTTTGCGTCAGTGGATAGGCAATCATTGTGAATTCACCGTAAAACATATTACCTTACATTTGAGGTGAAATGCCTGAGTTTTTTGAAATGCCTGATCTGAGGTCAAGCTGGAGTTCATCGCCTGTTACAAAAATGCTAGTACATGCTAGTACAAGCATCAACTTCAGTTTCCTTAAAGTACATTTAGTCGACTCAATCCTCCTTTCCCTGAAGGTCATAGTGTCTAGAAGGCCTTCGCCACCCTGTAATTTAAGTAATCACACAGTTATGGCCATCTACCATGTTATGTAACAGGGGCGATATTATAGGGGGGCTAGGGAGTAAAAGTAATTTTTCTCAATAATATGATTTTTTCTATACTACCCTCCCAAGAGTATTTGAACGCTAGCAACAAAAATGTCGTAAACAGAAAACGCGACAAGGATAACCTAAGTTTAAGTTTAAATTTCTGGGTCTTCCACAACTTATAATCACAAAGCCGCCGCTGTTCATTATCGTACACTATACTTTTCTGCGCTTGATGAAGTTGTTTCTACCATAAAAGACCGTATCGATCAGCCTGACTACCAGGTTTACTTAAACCTGGAGAAAGTACTTTTAAGCGGAGCAGTCGGTGTGAATTTTGATACTGCTATGAACGTTTTGAGAAGGCAATATGAGAATGAGTTCGACTTCACTCGGCTAGAGTTTATCGTGCTTCTTCAGATATTAGTCTGATGGAAGTTGTGCAGCATTTACAAAAGCTCAGCAAAGGTACGCGTTTACTTTTAGATTAAGTCATTAAGATAGCACAATACTGCCTCGTAATGTCAGCAAGCAATGCTACAAGTGAATGTGCTTTTAGTGCACTGAGACGTATAAAGCAGTATTTGAATAACATGATGCCAGAACACGCCTAACCATACCATGCCTATCAACGTGCATTCAGAAATGTTTGGCATCATTGATCTGAAATCAGTTTTGAAAGAATTTATTGACAGTTGCGACAAAAGAAAAAATGCTTTTGCAAAATAGTAAAGCCATCAGTGTTAATAAAACCATAAGCAAAATATTATTCATATTTTGTTGTTTTTACTTTTCCTTTTGTCTGAGAATGTTCGCCAGAGGCCGACTAGAACTGGAGAGCTTCTGGTCGTAAATAATCAATTTGTTCGTGTCCATCAACTATGCGGCTGTTAAACACCGATTTGAAATTAAAGAAACTCAGACACAATTCCTTCAAATTGCAATTTTGACACAAAATTTATTCCATAGGCTATTTACGAAGTGATGGACTCAGCTACATTCTTATACAAAAAAAATGGTTGGGGGCCTTTAGCAGAAATTTTAAGGCTTATTAAGAATGGAATATTTCAATGTTTTGTGAGATCAAAATAACTTTTTACTTATGTCAAAATGTGCGCCAGAGGCCGTTTTTGAGAAGCAGATTTTTAACATTTTCTTCGTTGCCCAACCATGGTGGGCGACATTTTCCCACATCATCAATTTCAAAATGTAGCCCCGCCACATTTCTGTCACAATTACGGCCCTG
>JAAAKL020002799.1:0-24871 GCA_010016065.2 Carybdea cf. marsupialis auct. non (Linnaeus, 1758) | reverse complement strand
CATATCTTAGATAGTCCGGCTTCAGATTGTTTGACATGCCCAAATAGTTTTAGCACCTTACTCTTAATTATTGGAATGATTGGAGTCAGTGTTGTTGTCTCAAGGACTGCTTTAATTGAAACATGATCTGTAAGTCTGTTACCGGTCATAAATCTCATTCATGATTTTGAAATGTTTCCATCCTAAGAAATAATGAAGATGTCCAGTTTACGCACTCCAGACCATAGTGTACAACTGGAAGAATGCAATGCAAAACAGCAATGCTGACAGAACATCTTCAATGCATGCTTGACTCCTTTTGAAATTTTAACTTGCCTGGTGATTCCAAGGTCAGTTTTAATTTGTGCAGTGGAATCATCATATGTTCGTCTCAGAACATTGGTGTATCTTCTATTTATAATTGCTGTTTCCAAGATGTTCCACAGTCTTTCACGTTTTATGCTCTCAAAGGCCTTAGTGAAGTCGATAAATGCAATATGAACAGGATTATTGAATTCCAATGACTTCTCAATTATTTGCTCTAAGGCAATAATTTGTTTAATTGTCCCTCTTCCCTCTTGATATGCTGCCTGTGATGAGGGAAAAGAGGCACAAAAGTCTAGCTTAACACGATTGGCAATGATGCTGATAAAAACATGATAGATGAATCTCAATAGGCTGATTGGCCGATAGTTTCCACAATCTATTCTGCTACTTTCTTTGTAGATAACCACAAACAAGGCTTGTTTAAACTTATCTGGTATTATTCCTGTTCTCAGTATCTGGCTGTACAGGTAAAGGAGAGCTTGTACAAGGGGCTCTCCACCTGCTTTTATCTATTCTGAGTAAATGTCATCTAATCCAGCGCTTTTGCCAACTTTCAAGATAAGAACGGCTTTTTCAACTTCACTTCTCATTAATGTTGGGATTGCATTGTTATCATGAAATGATTCATCATTACTTCTACCAGATGGGGTGTCATCATACAACTCTTCATAGAATTCAGCTCAGCACTGTAACACCTTTTCTTTATCAGGTACAATGTTTCCGTTCTTATTCTTAAGCCCCCAACTGGTATGCTTTGGTTTGCTTTGCAGTCTATTTAGGGGAACATAATATTGTTTGTGCGGTCGAAGAGTGCTTACTTCATCAATGTCTTTTTCTATTTGCTTCAGGCGCTCTTGTTGGACCATTGGTATTCTTCAGATTAATGTCCATGTTCTTTCGTCTTTTGGTGTTTGTGTTTAATTGCTTCGTTTGTGTTTATTGATATCCATTGCTCACAATGAGGCTCTTGTCGTGGTAAAATTTCTTTTGCTGTTGTCAATATTCCTGTTTTAATGACTGTAAAAATATCTTCTGGTTCTGATATGTCACTGAGAACACTGAATCTGCTTCCTAAAATAATTTGAAAAGATACTCTGGCAGTATTGCACAGTGTTTCAAGATTGTATGTTCTTCCTTTTGGTTTGTGTTTTGGACAGGATTAAAATATTCTTACTTTAGTTTGTACCATTCTGTGATCAGATATTTCTGGTACATTGACACTGTGCTGTCTAGGATGGCTTGACGAGCTGGCATTTTACTGGCAATGGCAAAATCAATTTGATTTTTGGTCCTGCCATTTGATGAAGTCCAGGTGTGAATTTTGTATTTGTTACAAAAAGGTTATTTCTAGTGCAAAATTCCACCAGTTGCTTACCTCTTTCATTGGCTTCACCAATTGTGTATTTACCTTTTGCTTCAAGGTAATTGTTGTTCAGATTTCTTGTGTTACAGTTAAAGTCACCAATATCAAAGAGACGTTCTCATTTTGGTACCTTCTTAATTAGTTTCACAGGCTGTTCATACATGGCGCGGGTGTCTTCATCAGGATAAGTTGATGTTGGAAAATAACATTGAATAAATGTGATTTTGGAGAATTTTGTTTCCACTTTTAGAACTGCGAGTCTGTCAGAAATTGGTTGATAGTCGCTGATGTATTGGGAATGACATTTTTTGATAAGAAATCCAACGCCATTGGATCTTGATTGATTGTTTCCAGAGAAGAAGATAGTATGGCCGGTGTTGTTTAGATGTTGAATTTTACATTCTTTTTCTTGTGTTTTCGAGAAGCCGATTGCATCCCAGTTGACATCTTTAAGCTCGTGAAGCATTGTGTCTAATGCGTGTGTGTTCAAGTCATTTATTGTCCGGATGTTGTAGGTGCATATGTTGACGATTTTCTTGATTTTTTGTCTTCTTTTCTGGCCTCTGTTCGCACCTGCTATACCAGTCCGAGGCTGCTGGTGTGGCCCCTGGTAATGTCTGTCACATCAGTACGGGGCTGCTGATTCGCCCTCCTGATCGCATGGCGAAGCTTCGGAAGTGGCCCCCTCTGTACTCGTAATCTTTGGTTTGACATTTTGATGTTAGTTTGACTGCTGTACAACTTCCATGCTGGCTTATGACAAATTGGAAGCGGGTATTTTCTTTGTGACACCATCAATAGAAGAGTTCCTTACTCAGCTAACGAATTCCTATGTTCCAATTGGTTTTGTATCAGAGTTTCCTTCTCCTAGATGGATTGCCTTCACCACTGCTATGGAGCTCCATCCACCCATTAGGTAGACTCAAACCCGCCGGATACCAACCTGGTATTTTAAGGTCTCGGGATAGATTTACAGGGATTACACCTTGCCTAGCGGTGACCTGGAGGTAACTGTGGTAAAGGGTAACCTCATTTTCCCATGCCGAAACTTCACAGTCGGATGCAGTTTTATGTCAATGACCCAGGACTTAAAGCAATGCAATAAACAATCATCAATTTATCATCAGGGGTAAGGTGGTAAGAAGAGCCATCCTGTCCTTTATTAAGCCTAATACAACCTAAAGTTGACAGGTACAACTGTTTTGACCTTTCGTACTCAAATAGTTTCAAGCATTAGTATTTGTACCTGACTAAACAAACATGGACAATTAGAAGTTGCTGCAGCACGAAGGATAACAACAATGTTATCTCTACTTTAGGGGAACCAACAATGTTTGTTCTGTTTTAGGGCAACCAACAATGTTAGTTCTGCTTTAGGGAAACCAAAAATAGTAGTTCTGTTTTAGCGGGACCAACAATGTTATTTTTGTTTTAAATTCTGTGATCTAATTAGGGTTTGGTTATCACGCAAATTGATTAGACCTAAAAAGTCCCCCCATGATGTTACGCGGTATGTAAGTATCGTAAGAATGATGCATCTGCATTCGATCCAGTGTATTTAAATGCTTCTTCTCGTAAGTGATTATATTACTGCATGACATGTTTTTTTGCCTACAAGCTGTGATTCAAATTGACATTCCGCTACCCGTGTCCTGAACATGGGCGTGCTTCTGTTCTCACCTTCTTTATTTTTAATCCAGAATCAATGTTCTTAATTGTCTGATACAATTATTTGTAGCGTCAGAAGGTAAAGATATGTCACAAGATGACACGTGCTACAGATTAGACTACTCAAAATCCGATTAAATCGTGTCTGAATAGGTTTTGTGTGCTTGTGCATGTCTTTACTACATTTAAGTCATCGGTATCATAAACAGAAAAAGATTTTCAGAAATAGAAAATAAAAGTCCATAGAATAAACAGGGAGAGATTAGACCCAAATTTCAGTCCCAGCTCCTTGCTTTCGTATCATCCAAGAAATGCACTAAATTTCTTTTTGGAAGCATGAACATGGAGAACAAGTTTTACCTGCGCCTGCCTAATATTCAAACCACATTTAGCACTGGTCCCTACTAGGAGGCTTTATATTTTGATGCTACTGTCCTGCAGATTTTCGATGTTTTCTTGAATTTTGAAAATGACCAGTGAGCAACTGAGAAAATAAAAGTAACAGAGTTTTATGATTACGTACAAATGTATCATTTGTTTTTGAAAGAAAACAATTGAAAAGATCGAGTTTGAAGAGATAATAGAGACATTTTCCCTTTTCTCCAGTATGTCTTCAAATTATATGTTGAATGTAAAGCATATTTGTTTTATTCATGATGCCATTTTACGTCAAGGACTCATAGGCCATACCAATCAACTCTTTTAAAGGTATCTTCATTAGCTGTCTCATCGCGTCCATGCTGTGTCTAAGATAATGCTTTCATGGCCCTTTTCCTCCACAGTTTCCACCCTTTTTTATACAGTATGCCTTTCTATGTCTAGGTCCAGAATGGCCATTCTTTTTAAAGTTATAATTACTTCACTAATGACGATCATGTGTGTAATGGATGAAAGCGCTACAGAAAAGGGAGAAGAAACGCAAGAAGAAAATATTGGTAAGGAAGATTTAAAATCAACATAAAACCATGTTTGATAACTGCTAATGTTTTTTCATAAATGGAAACAATTCTTATTTACAAATTATCCAAACAAATTCTGCTCAGTTCACCGCTTGACCAAAAAATGAATCCATCGTCTCTTGTTAAAATGCAGAAAACGGGTACCAGATTTTGTAGGGTTATAGCGGTACTGGGCATGTTATGAGGTGGGGAACTGATTAATGTTGGAGTTAATATATCATGACCTATCCAGAGAATTAAAAGTGAACCTCCTACGCTCCACTGTGGAATCTGTGTTGCTCTATGGATGTGAAACGTGGAACCTGACCAAACACCTCTGTAAATAACTTGATAGCTGCAATATCAGGATGCTCAGAACAGCTCTAGGCATCCACTGGAATCAATTCCTCAGCAATGAACAACTTTAAGGTAACCTCTCAAAAATCTCCGATAAGATAAGGAGACGAAGACTGAAGTTTGCCGGTCACAGCGTGAGAAGTCAGGATGAGCTAATATCCAAACTCATACTCTAGACCCCGAAGTACGGTCGGAGGAAACATCGACTGACTTAAAAGGGACACAGGTCTTGATGTGGTAGAACTGAGAGACTGTTATGACTGACAGAGCAGCATGGCGTGCCATACCCCTTTTGAACAGACAGATGATCGTTCGCCATGAGTAAGTAAGTAATACATCATATGCCAGAGATTGAGGCTGAAGATTGACATCCCTCTACATCAAATTATAAATTGACAAGTGTGCTTAGTTATTACAAATTATCATATTCAAATACGATCTTACTATGTATTGACAAAGCAGGACCTTCATTGCATATCAAGATACATTGAAGCCTGTTTTCTGTCGCCCTTTGATAGCTTCAGTGACACAGAGTTTGGTACCAAGAATTCGACTTCAATGGTGAAAGCCACAATGTCATGTATTCGAAAAGTTTGTTGATGGTACAGAATAATAAAACTGCACAAAATAGCGAACTCATTTTGTACGTAAACGCTTTTTTCGTCTGACAATCCTCAGAGCACAATTCGTCAGAAAATAACCGAAAAGAGAATCAACGAAATTATTTACCCAACTGTGTTTAACAAGGTAGCCAATCAGAATTCTGACTGTCTGATTGGTGTTGTTTTGACCAATCAGTGTCCATGAAGCTGAATGGTTAACCGAAAAGGCCTAATGAGAATACAAATTCTTTTTGTCTACAAAACAACGGTTTTCTTGCTTTGATGTGAATGGATTCTTGAACGGCAGATCTATCTTTACCAATTACGCGGAAGCGATAGTCCGTGTACACTTTGGCACAGTCTTGGCTTTCAAGCAAGTGCTGCCCTATGGCAGAGTCACATTGCTTAGTGGTGTTTTTAGATTTTGAAACCCGAGGTGGTTGTTTCCTTGTAGGAACTGATGCTTGGCGAATACAGGATGGAACATGCTGCTTAGTTCTGTCAACTAGCCTCAAAGTAGTGCTTTTAAGTAGAAAATGAATTCGCAATGTCATGTATCGGTATGATATTATAAATTTCAACTGAGAAAGTTAGTATTTCAACTTCTTTAGGGTTATGAGTAATAAATGCTACATACACACTCTCCTTATTATTCATTTAATTCCAATCAGTTCTCCAGCATTTGATATATTATCCTTTTAATTGCATTTTAATCACAGATTTCCAGGTATCACAACTGATACCCAACAGCATTTTTGAGGGTGATATCCTATTGGATAAAAATCTAGCTGATCAAATCAAAGCTTCGATTCTTTCCAAACATGGACAAAAACGACGAAAACGAGAAATATCAAAGGAATACTGGAGAAAATGGGCAAATGGAGTTGTGCCATACACCATGGAAAAGGGCATTGGTAATAATGAAGTTTATGTGATCCTAAATAGATCATAAATCTTACATTAAAAGGAAACTTTGATGTTGTAGTACTAGAATAAAAATAGCAGAAAACAAGACAGGGTCACAAACATGACCGTTTTAAATAAGGATGATGAAATTCACCCTGCTTGCATAGCAAGCTGCAAACTAGAATTCTTGTGGGTTCTAAAACTGTAGAAATGATAATCTATTTCTTCGTGCTTTTATGCAGTGATAGAAAGAGAATCACAGACGAATAGAAAACAAAAATTACTACTCTCTGTTTCGTTCAGAAATTTGAATGTAATGTTACATATAAGAAGGTTTTAGACAACCTGGAATCTCTTTGAATCTTTTAATGTCTTTAAAGCAAAAGAAGTGTCCCTTTATATCATGTAATAGTTGACAGTACCTTCAAGGCGTAAATTACACACTTTTGACATGGTACTTGATCTATATTAGTAACCCACTGCTTTGCTTTGCTTTGAGCAATTTCACTGATGAGCAAAATTCTGTTCCTCAACTAAATAATTGATAGGATAGTTTGTACTTTGCATGATATAGAGAGGTGATTGATACACATCATGCATATTTAGATGTTCTAAATTAGTATCACACCACCAAATCGAGGCGAGATGTTAAGGTTTGAGTTTATTTGATCAGAGATTCAGAGTGATGAAGTCACTCATTTACTTCTAATAATAGTCAGCAAGTATTATTGTAGATAGAAAGTAATCATCAAGTCATGAAAGAAAAGTAATGTGTCGTGATGAAATATAGAAGGAAGAACCAAAGTTAGAAGAAGTTAGAAACAGCACGTGCAAGGACTTCTCATCATGTAATCTATTATCGATTTTTAAATGAACTGTTCGATATGTTTTTCTACCAATTTACAAGTTGCAATTACTACAAACATCATAACAGTTACACTCAATAATTATCCATTTCATTAAGTTACTTAACCATTTTCCATTATATCTTATTCCCTTGCTCCCCTCTATGACGTCATTAAACCATCGTTTAATGCTTACGTATACTAGGGCGTCAAGGGCGCTTAGAACACAATCATCAAATTTCCCCTTTTCTTTAGAACTGTTATTCACGTCTTTCATACTTAACTTACACCTCTTTCATTTGAAATCTGCAGCAATATTCATTTTTGTGCGATACCCTATTACATAATTTTTGTCCAACTATATACTTTCCCGCTATGCACAATAATTTCACTATTCTGTTCTTATACTATCATAATGTTCTCAATTTCCCATTCGCAAATTGGCCTTCAGGTTCTTCTTCTTGTATTATCTTTACATGCTTTAGTATGGTCACCAATTATTTACCATGTGAAAATTTGTATTGAAAACGTTTTAAAGAAGGGAAGTTAAGAAGCACGTATCAATTTTCTTAGACCATCGCAGAAGGAGGTTAATCAAGAAAGCTGCCCGATTATTTAACAAGAAGACGTGTATATCATTTGTGCCAAGGACCCATGAAAAGGACTACGCTGCGTTCATTAGTGGAACAGGGTAGGTGGAATATGACTGAGGAAAGACGAATCTGATAGTGATTTTTAGATAGATGACTTTTTATTGTATCAAAATTATGGTTTTAAGTGTTTGGAATTATCGTCATCCATTATCGCCAACAATCTGTAGTGCCTCAGGTTGCATTTCATGTATTCAACCAAACGTAGAGGCAGGATAATGGTATGAACCTTACTCTATGGCATTAACGTATACCACAACTATTGATGAACGATTGTCGTATGAAACACCCTAGTGAATGTTGATTGTCAAGCATCTGTTTACCAACCACAAACCTATCAATTTTTAACTGGCTCTTTATGGTGTTGAAATGACTTCAAGTGATGTCTTCTGTAGGATTCATCGATTCAACTCTTTATTTCTATTTAGTCCCATAATTCACAACATTTCTATATATCTGTATCCACAATATGATCTCTCTTCAGAAACATAATCAAGTAAACTTTACAACACTTCAATCATTTCCCTCATGATAGAGAACAATTTGTGGAACGACTTATAGATTATGGAAGGACAAAAATTGAAAGCGTTCTCTCGCTTGATGAGTTGGTCTAGTTCTGTCAAGTTTCCTTGCAAATTTACATCCGAAATCAAATTAAGGGTCTGAAGAAAGTTGCAGACCTTAAGACAAGGCA
Organism: Carybdea cf. marsupialis auct. non (Linnaeus, 1758); assembly: GCA_010016065.2. Classification (NCBI taxonomy): domain Eukaryota; kingdom Metazoa; phylum Cnidaria; class Cubozoa; order Carybdeida; family Carybdeidae; genus Carybdea; species Carybdea cf. marsupialis auct. non (Linnaeus, 1758). The sequence continues at coordinate 16,542 of JAAAKL020002799.1, read as the reverse complement.
AAAGTTTACCTTGAAATTCCTATGGGCTGTAGTTTGTTTTCTAAAGCAAAATCTTCTTCTTTTAGGTGCTACTCTAACATTGGTAGACAAGGTGGTAGACAGGAAGTCTCACTTGGTCAGGGATGTGACACATTGGCACATGTGGTACATGAATTGATGCACACCATCGGATTTTTGCATGAGCACTCACGTTATGATCGAGACAAATATGTTAAAGTGCACTGGAACAACATTTTACCAGGTAAGTAGTAGCTCAGAGTCCTTGGTAATAATACTCGACTTGCAAATCTTGCAAATAAATTATAAAATTAAAGGAGCAACCATTGGCTCTAAAACTATCGCTGTTAGCACATAAAATTGAATTGTCATCTATCTTTTATTTCAGGCAAAGAAGTTCACTTTTCGACCTATCCACACGAGGAGCTTGACAATTTGGACGCCCCCTATGACATTACGAGCATTCTTCATTACGGACGAAGAGCCTTTTCCAAAAATGGTCTTCCTACGGTCACTGCCAAGAACAAACCAAATGTTCCTCTTGGAGGTCATACCCTAAGCGATATCGATATAAAACAAATTAACTGGGTGTACCGATGCCATAACAAGCGGCATCTTCAATGCATCGATAGACATCGGCACTGTCGTAAAGTGCGAAAATACCCGAGGTATTGTATAGTGCTGCGAGTAATCATGGCACAATTTTGTCCTGCGTCGTGTCACTTTTGTTAGGCAATGGCTTCTTGAAGTCCTTTGTATTTTGATATTTCTTAGTATCACTGATTTGAAGGACCGGTTCAGTTTGTTGTTGTAATATAATCTAGGAGTCATAATTATGATCAATAGCATGCTGCTTGGGAAGAAAGGAACCGATTGAAACTTGACGGGTATTTCAAGACAGCTAGTGGCTCTAGTTTCTATCACTATCAATACTTGGTTCAAAATCTCAATTAAACAATTCAATTTATGTGTTCAAATCGAAGCAATCTAAGATCATTAATAGCTTCCTACTCATGTCTACAGCCAACGGTTCGCAGCCCTTGCTATTTGGTGGAGGGCCTGTCTTTAGTATCATGTGGGAGCTAACCATAGATCTATAATGACTAGTACCAGAAAAACTTAGTTCTTTGGAGTAGGAGATAGGCGACGTTCGAATTTTTGTCCAGCGGGACACAGGTACAGTCGTGTGTTTAGGGGGCGGGGGTCACTCGAGGTCCCCGATTTGTTCGGCAAATATCTGTTTGTTGTGCGAAAAAGGGCTATTGTAATGATTTGTAAAATGTTGATAAAATTTACAGATAAGGGAGGTTTCAAACATCGAGTTAGATATTGATAATTTAGCTGGAGAATTCTGTACGATGTAGAACTCTTACGTCATGTAAGAAAGCCCTAATCTGCGGAGTAATATGGATATAACAAGGAATAAGTGAAGGAAGTTTTAATTCTCTGGATTAGTTGAGTGATGGTCTAAACTGTGATTCTCTTACCAGTCTGCATACAGTGCAGTAAATTTACGTTTGATTTGCTGATATTTATGATTCTATTTTCCCTGCTACTCTCTTATTTCTATGCATTGTTTTTAAAGGTGCCCATAAAACTTTGTTAACTTTGATAGAAACTTAAGTAATGTTTGCGATGCTTGAACATTAAAGATGAGAGAAATACTGTGCCATGCACCATGGAGTGCCTGGATGTCAATTATCTGTAGCTACATTGGGGACATATTTATCGAGCTATCGCTTCCTTCTCAAAAACCTCGTCTTGTATCCCTTGGCTAATTGACACACACTGATTTATCGCTGGAAGGGAGAACACTTATACCTACAATACCGTTTATAACCCTACTGTCATTGATGATTTTCCTACGAGATTTGTTAGGCTCCCGGAAAACCGAATCAAGGCAATCTCTTCGTCCTATCTTGTATTACTCTCAAAAAACCAGAACATGTAGTAGGGAGATAGCTACTGATTTGATTAGTACAGTCTGTATTTTCACAAAATATAGGAATAGACCACCAGGCAACAGCGTCATTGGTACAGTCCTTCGGTGCAATAACAAGCGCAAAGAATATTGCTTGATTATGTTTCCCCAACACTGTAAAATACGCATTTCAAGCATTCTAGATTTATCCTTTCTCTCCCATGTGTATTTATTTAAGATTACAATTGTATAAACAACAAGTAGACTTCTTGCCACGATGCGTAATTTATACTCAGTGTTCTGTGTGGAAGTAGTCCTGGAGAAGTCTAGGAATTATTCTATTAGAGGCATCTTTATGGGCATATGTTACAGTGAGGGTCAATCTCTTAAGGTAGTCAAATCAAAGACACAAGATAAATGAAAACAAAGCTCTATTTGGAAGCAATTTGCCCTTTGGAAGAAAAAATATCGAGTAGACAAAATTCTGGACATTTGTTACTCCTATCAATTTCTAGCTCCATTTCATTTTACTCACAAGAACGAATTCATAAAACTATTTCTGTCTAATTGGTGAACATCGAAAATTATTCACGTGAGAAAAAAGTGAGATGATCATAAACTTTCTCTCTTAGTTTCGGATTCACTTTGAAACAATTTTCTTATAGATTTCTGGTTTGAAATCGTTGCTTGTACATTTGATCACATTATGTGGTGCCGCGAGACGGCTTGCCCCAAGAAAAGTGCATCAAAAATAATAACCTTTTACAAAACCCTGATCCATATTAAAGGTAGATGATGCACATACCACGGCATTGGGGTAAAATGCTTTTCCTGGAAGACAACTGAAGGCTGAAGTAGCTCAATGCTACATGCACACTTTGTAAAGATACAAGTCAACAAATTGTCAATTGCTACACTTACCATCTTTCTAGAATTGCGCCGAGCGGGGCAATTGTAAGACGTATCCAGACAGCGAGAACAAAAACAACAAGCAATTCTTCCGTATGTATTTCTGCACAACAACCACCAAGCTCAGTTATTACCTTAACCATTAACATTGCCCGCAAATGTTTCTGAAACATCAGTTTCTATTAATCTTTAAGTACAAAAATTACTCAAAGGAATATGAGGCACCTTGTATTTACAATGGCGATGCAGACAAAGAGTAACAAAATGAGACTAAAGACGCCACTTGACAAACAAACATTGGTGATCGCATATTATCATCTACAACTAACATACAATTGACGTATATGTCGTCAAATATACCAAGTCCCAAGGGTATGTATCTTTTAAGTTCCACAGTGACCAGTCTTAATACAATACAGACTATCTGTGTTAAGTTTCTTTGAAGCTGATGCACAGCTAAATCAATGGTGACAGTGGTTTTCTCGACACAAGCAAATGGTTTGAAGGTGTGAGTAGCTTAGACAAAGTTAGCGATCTCCAAAATCTGAGTCACTCTGATCGTGAAAGTGAATAGTGAAGGAAAAATATCGTAGTATAAAAGGGCAAGAAATATACAAACAAGCCAATGGCAATAAAACATGGCAAAACAAATGCCTCATTATGAACAAAAACAACAGATAACGTCCCTCTCTTACGCATAGTCGTCTTCATAATTACTTGAAGTCAATTGAATCTCGTGTCAAGACAGCAAGAGTGTGTTTGGCTTTCTTGGAGAGGAAGATGGCCTGCTTCCTGTGTACCAAGTAATAACAACAAAACATCTTAAAACGACCCTTGCAGGTCTTTTGGTATATCAAACAGTGAAAGTCTCGTCAAATCCGATACGATAGCTAAAAATTTGTGGTCAATTTTGTTACGGTCTGAGCAAGTGGGCCGAGTCAGCTACCTTATCGCGTATCACCTAATAAGCCTAACAAAACAGCTTATAATATTAAACGGTCCACCTTTTCGTGTCTCTACAAGAGGTAGTGGAGGGAAAAGCCCATTGAAAGAGGGTAGGGGGCCTTCAAACTGCAATTAACGGCTTCTTTCATAATCCTCACTAGGCGCTGTTGATGGATTTCATACAACTTAGCGGCAGCGTTCTTATTACAGGCTAAGAGATCTCATTGGTCAAAACTTTGCACCAAAAGATGATATCTGTCGACTGTAAGAGCCACTTTGACATTAAGCCTTCTCTATATACGACATCTATCGCAACGGAACGAGAATGCTTTCTTTCTTAAAATTCAATTGCAATACTTCTGCCTCGTCGTGTAACGTAAAAAAAGAACGTAATGCTTATGACACGTTCACATCCAACGTGAGCGTAATGAAAATTAAGTGTTAAAACTTGTTAGGTTTTGTCACAGTAAGATATTTAAATCTAGTAACATTTTCTCCTAATGGACCAATCACAACTAGTAGAAAGATCATGTCATCATGCTAAACTACAATGCTTTGGTTAGTGTATTACAAAACACCCATGACATAAAACCCAATGATAGGATAGTAGGGCATTAGCAAGAAGACGTCCGACGTCACCGTAACAAGTTGGACTCTAATTCAAAGTGAGACTTACATTATTTTCCCTGATACCTTAGACAACCCAATCAAATTGAATAGTACTATGGTCTGAGCCTCATACTTTTATCTCTTCACCCTCTCTTTGAAACTTTCCTGTACTGTGACAACAATGTGGTAGGCTTTGTGACCACTGGCGGTTTTAGTGGGAGGCAGACCAGGCCACGACCCGCCTACATTTTAATGCTAAGAAAATAGTATGTGGCTAACTACTTATATTAATCTCGTGGACGTACGTGATAAGGTGGAAACTACACCCACTGGAGGGAACCAAGTGCCCCCAGAACATCCGCACCATGATCATGACGGAACTGCCTTGCAATGTCGCCCAGTCTGTGATTGATACGAACTTCTTTCTTTCAATTCTTATCGAGTAGTACACCATTATCAATTCGAAAGCCTTATACTTCCACCCAGACCTCAAAAAGGTCAACAGATATCAACAGTCAATCTTGCAGTTTAGTGAAACCAATTGACTACCTAGAGCACATCTGCTCACTGGGTTTAACTTGTACCGATCAGGTCAAGTATATAATGAAGGAGGCTTCAAGTTAAACTAAGTCATCTAATTACCATAAAAGTACGTAATCGTAAATTATGTATGGCTTAACAGCCCATCCATGTATAACACATTAACATCTTGTGCTGCATGGCCATCACCTCCGGCAACACACCGATGAGGAACCAGCTCAAAGATGCACAGGGGCAACAACTGACAGCCTTCAGAGGAACACAACTAGCAAAACTGAAATAACACTGTATGAGGACCTCCCACGAGTAACAACCAAAGGGTCTTCTACTTCTGTGATACATGTATCAGTAATCATCACAAGTACATACACCATATACTAAATCTGCACATAAATTAACTTTCAGATGACGGCTCGATTTTACAAGGCCTTGTGATGTCCAGCACCACATCAGAGTCAGCAACGTGCATCCTAATACCTGTTTGCAGTATTAACTCTAATATATAACACAGCGTTAAATTCCATTCGTTCTGGCAACAGCATGTCTTACTCGTGATGCATACTGTGCTAAAGGTGAAAAGTTAAAGAATTTCCTTCCTGAAAAACTTGCCAAAATACAAAATGTTTCCCCTCGTTGACACTAAAGTAAGACAATGAAGTTCCTGTTTAATTAGCCTTGGTGCTTCTATCACCGGTATGATACTTCCGCTCAGGGTAGCTTAAGATCTTCTGGGCAGTTGTCCCGTACATCTATACATTTTGTCACATGTAAATCATAAAATGTACTATCTAATGACAAAAACGTTGAATACCTACGTAATATCTTGCATTAGTGCGACTTTCTTTTAGAAAAGCAATTGCTAAAACACATTTTCTGAGTTAGGAGGGCACCATCCCTGAGCACCAAATCAAGAATACACGCCGAAATATGCAAAAAGCAATACGATAAAAAATTTCCGCACGCTTCGGATCCCGGAAACGCACTGGTACCAACTCGCAATGAACCTCTGAAATATAAACAACTACTACTCTCCTACACAACTTATCTAGATTACTTCAACTGAAGTGATTTTAGTGAATAATTAAGGTACAAGGTATGACATCAACGCATGTATATTCCTTTCGTTGGCAATGTAAAGCGTGCAAGTCCAAAAAACTAAATGACGAGTTTAAAACACCACGGAGTCACTCAATTGTTCTGAGGCAATTGATTACCTTCGAGCTACCAAAGTCTCCAGCAAGCAGAGGTTAAGACAATAATCCTATTTCCTACCTATCCAGCTTTCTATTTAAACTTGCATAACCATTGTTCTCATCATACATCTAAGCACTTGAAATAAAATCTGCCTACTCTTTGAATCCACCTTTAAAAAACTGAAAAGGTTACACCATAACTTTGAAACCTATTACACCCTCAATTGATGTAATGTGAATGGCTGAGTATAAATCAGTCATTGCATTTCAGAATCTCTCCCGCTATCATTTTCGCTGATGCAAAGCGTTTGCCAGAATGCTTTATACTGAGTGCATTCATTCCCCGTTTACAATTTCCATTGCAATCTACAAATCCAACATTTCCGATATGACAAAGGCGACAAGAAAGCAGAAACATACGTTCCTTTATTTTATCTTGGCCTTTTTTCAATGGACGAAAATAATCTTGGGATTCTTCACTCAGCTCCCACACGGACCATAACTCTCTCTTCTATTTACACGTTGTCAAGGCAACGACTTGTGATAGAGTGCTGGAAAATAGTGCCTAGCGTACAAGCCTGGTAAATTTTCCCAACGGGAATTGTAACAGATTCTTGCTAAGAAAAAGGAAACTCGTCGTGTAGAGTTGGCAGATTTAAACTTAGCCTTTTAAGTTTCTTGGGCAGTGGGGACGTCGGGGACCTTGGAGGTCCATTGAGTCTTGGAGGGGAAAAGTTATTGTTCAATGCAGGGGTGGAACTGCTTAAGTTCGTTTCGGCAACTTTCCACAGTAACTCTTCGTTCTCCATGGAAAGACGCATTACCTTACGAGATTGTTCTTCGAGACTTGCAGCAAGACTGTCTCTCTCTACGGACATTTGTCTGAACGGGAATAAAAAAGTGACATAAATACTACATCCATTGGATACTACAATTCACACAACGACACAAACGCGTTCAGTTATCTGACACATAATACGTGGTCTATTTGGTAACTGTTATATTTGATGACAAAACCTGTTTAGCAAACCACCGAGTAACCATGACAACGATAATGACTATATGTAGAGGTATTCTGACAAAGTGATGTGTAATGTAATGATATGATGTGATATGATATGATAAAGTGTTTGTTTGTGTGCGTGTGTGCGCGCGTGCGTGTGTGTTCGCACAAACAAAAGGGAGGGGACTTGAGGTTTCCCAACCAGTACCAGCATTACTGGATCTTGCCAAATGTTCATGGAAAGGATTGTCAGAGTTCATTAGTCGATGCCCTATCCTTCATTAAACGATACCACCATTAGAAGTAATAAATGATAAAATCAATCTTTTTCTTTTTCCACAAAAGTTTTGCATAGGCGTCCCAATGCGTTGCCTATGCTGCATAAACGATCAAGCACGACAACTATTACGATGATCTGGTCTCTCACTTTAGCTTAATCCTAACAGTCCACAAGAATTACAAATTACGCGTCGATGCTACCACACATGGCATTACTAGATGCTTTCTTAACCTATGCCAATACCTTCCTCAACTGTGCTGAATTTTTCAAGTCTTGGGTCGAGTATAAGATATCTAAATATACGTCACAGCTGCATAAATGTATCAGATTTACTAACGACAAAGCAAGGAGAAAAAGATGCATAATACAGACCAACCTAAAAATCTCCATACAGATGTTAATCAAAAGCATTTTCTATTTTTATCAACATCAAATCATTCTCGTACCAAAAAAGACTGTCGATAGTATGAATGAAACATATTCATGAAAAATGGCAGAGATATTCCGCGCCTCGAGGGGAGTGAATTCTGTCTTATAACTACTGTAATAATTAGGCACACTTAATGATGGTAAAGACTTAAGGAAATAATCAAATGAGAAATGCCATAAGTGACCAATAGACGAGTTTCGTAAAATTCTATACATATAAACTGAAATAAACAAATTTAGAGGACTAATTACCTGTGGAACTTTGATTTGTTTTCTAGAGCCATTTTTAATGCTTCTTTTTCATGTACAATTTTCTCATGCTCACGTTTGAGTTCGTGGTAATCTTCCATCTAAAATAAAAAATGGTGAAATCAACTCGATCCTATCTCCTACAAAAAATAAAAGCAAATCCATGTTGTTGTTTGTTGTTGTTGTTGTGACTGCTATTTCTTGTTCCTTTTCATGAGAGCAGGCGATTGGAAAGAAATCAAAGACAAAAGATACCGTTAATTCGAATACGAAAGATTTACCACTAGATTTTATTTTTCGCAAGTGATTTTTCAAAACTTATCATTTAAATCATTCACTTTTCTTAAGTCTATTACTTCTAATGGGCTCCGGGCAGACATTGGTCTGATGATTGTTCTTCCATGGGCAACTCTTACTTCTTCTGGTGGAAATGCATACATGTGAAATAAAGAAGCTTTTCTTAAGTGTGTAAGCAGGATAAAATGGCCTGCAAAGAGAGGCACGTGTGAGATCCTTTCGTGAGGTGAGAATGGAACAAATTATATCACATTGGAAAGGGCGATGAAAATAACTGATAAGAGGAGCTTTGGAAGACAAAGATAAACGTGAACAAATGTTGTGGGGTGGAATATCATCAGTATGGGTGTATAATGTATGAACTGCGAAAAAAGGAAGATGAATAGAGTGATTACAGGTCATAAGACGAAGTGAAGAAGAAGTGAAGAAGAGGTGAAGAAGAAGTGAAGACGAAGTGAAGACGAAGTGAAGAAGAAGTGAAGAAGAAGGGAAAAAGAAGTGAAGAAGAAGTGAAGAAGAAGTGAAGAAGAAGTGAAGAAGAAGTGAAGAAGAAGTGAAGAAGAAGTGAAGAAGCGGAGAAGAAGTGAAGAAGAAGGGAAAAAGAAGTGAAGAAGAAGAAAAGGAAAAAATCCTGTAATCTCAATGTAAGTTTATTTAAATATTTTATTGTTACTTTTTTCTTTAGTTCCATATTCTGCTGTCTAAGATCCTTTATTTCATCCTTTTTGATTTCAAGGACAGCTTGAAGACTTTCCAACTCTGCAGGAAGGTCGGCGTCTGCGATGGGATACTGCAAAATGATAAGAAGTACCATATTATACTGAGTGCTAAGGTAGGTGTTGTAAGGTTCAACAAATCGATAATCTCAACACAATTGTCTCAGATAATGACTGTCATGATAAGAAAATTGAAATTAATATTCAAACATTTTAAGCAATGTTTTCTATACTAACCAAACAGTAATAATCGATTCGTTTGATTAAAACGTCATTGTGTAACAGTTGCAAACAATGACAAGAGATTTCATTTGTACAGTTAATAATAAAAAATTTGGCTTTCTGAAGAACTAAGCGGAACATGACAACAACGGGCAAAAAAACCGATGACATGTAGGAGGAAACAAATAAGTAAAATGAAAGAAAGAAGAAAGAAAAAGGAAAAACGAAAGAAAAAGACATACAAAAGGCAAGAAAGAAAGAAAGAAACAAAGAAAGAAAGAAAGAAAAATACAGGGGGCAACAAACAAAAGAACAAAACGACGAATGAAGGAACGATAGAAGGCAAGAGAGAAAGGTAGAAAGAGAGGCAAAGGGATGATGGCTATGGCGATGACGATGATAATGACTTATTCTAAAGTAAATCAGTTTGAAATGATGGTGACCCTTGTAATTGTCATTATTATAATAACTGCTTACCGGTGAACGCGGTTCTCTCTTTTTCTGATACTCTGCAAGTTCTTGACTCATCGAATCTCTGACCTCTACTAAAGATCGAAGCTGAACCTATTGCCATAAAATGGAGAAAAAGAATGGTCATATAAGTATAAATTAAGTAGTATCGGCGACGTCATGTGAACGCAGTCAAACACGGGGACCATGCTTTCATTCTCCAACTTAAACAACTTGCATGTGACCACCACATATTCCTAGCATCTGCTAAAACCGTTGACTGACATAACTAATGACTAAAAGAAGAAGAAGACTATCTCAAGAGGTAAATAAATAAAAGAAGAAGATCTCAGGAGGTAAATGAGAGCCAGTACAGCAATTGCTGAAACATTTCACAACATGGAAAACACTTCTTTGTGCTACTTCAAGAAACGAATCAATTTTACATCAACCTGCTATGGCCAAAAAATTCAAGCCCTTTTATCTAGTGCATTTTTGTCAGTCATCGTTACAAGCACTCACTTTTAATTCTTCCAGTTTTTCTTCATAGTCAGACACCACCGTCTCCATATCTTTGCTATGTTGTTCCGCGAGGACTGTTAACGAAACAACAAAACCAGTATGAAGTACTCAGCTTAAGCAAGCTATAGTAATCTGTCAAATCAAAGCCATTTGTTTTCGCATGTCTGGCGGATACTATTTGCATGTTTAATAAATTTACGTACACTCGTATGCAGAAACGGCCATCTACGTGCACGATGTGTATGGATATAAGTAGAAGAAAGCCTACATCTCCTTGTTTGTAAATAGGTAACTATAAATGAGGACATAAACATAAGTACATACTTGCTCATGCATGGCGTGTAAATGCACGTGCATACTCGTATTCGTCAATTGGTCAGTGAAACAGAATAAATGCAGAAAATCTTTACGACCTCCTTTGGTAGTTGACAAATATATCCGTAACAGACGCAGATATAGCATAATGGAAAAGGAACAGTAAAGTAAAACAACCCTGTCCCACGATCGGGGTAAGTGTCAAAGTTCTATTTAAGATAAGATGATGCAGCAGATAGCAAATGTTGACTAGGATTAATCACCTTATTGACAACAGTCTCCAGTAAAAAGCCAAGGAGGGACAACGTTATACTTTAAAAAACCCTGGTGGCCTGAAAAAGAGCTTGACGGAAATGGCAGTGGAGGGCAGTTTGACAGACTGAATAGAAATATCGATGTGTAAGCTTTCTGTAGGTACAGTCTCGATGATATAGAATAGATTAAAGGGAACCCATAAGGCTGCTCTACACAAAGTGGTAAAATGCGATAAACAGGATTTCCTTGTTAACAATCATTTTACTGTCATTTACCCAGTAAAAGAGAAAGACTCTACTTTTTTCTAAGATATCTTATGACAACCTACTTCTACCTTGTATGTTATAGTAAATTGAGTAGTTCCTAAAAAACCCATCCACTTTCCCCAACATCTCTTCAGACTTGTATTTAGAAACTTTGTAAGACAGCCACATGAACGTTTGACATGAACTGCAATCCTTTAAATTGAATGTTTTATGACAACATGAGAGCAAGCCACAAACGAAACGTCAACAGTTCCTTTACATTCAAAAAAATGGGAATACAAGCTTCATGTGCGTCACTAACATAAAGGAGCACCTGCCACTGAAATGACATCAACTATTTCTTCGTTTTAAAGGACAACTATTAACAGCAAACTTTCTTCGGAGTGAGCGACAGAGTCATTAGTTAACTAGAATGACGTCAAATCGAATGTTCGTTCATATGGATTCGATATGTTTCAATGGTTAACAGGAGGGTAACATCAGAATGATTCCGAGAGTATCATCACGATCCTCAAAGAACATAAGCATCGCCATAATAATTGTGCTTAAACTCGTCCGTGTGCTGGTCAAATTCATGTAAATGATAACAAATGATAACAATAGTAGTTCTCGAGTCAGCAGCCTGGTTCCCTGGAAAACGTCCAGAATAGATATCTCATCTGTCAAGATTCTCTCACCAATATGAGCCTTGAAATAAATCGGAACACTCCAGCACAGCCCTGACACAATTCTGTTTTAACTCCTTCCCCTAAACCTCTTTAACTACTTTTCTCTCAAATGCTACATGATAAATAGAGACGATAAACGATATTCAAGCGGACGTGTACAACCGCTTTCCAAATAGCTAATCCTCAACCCGAAATAATTATCATTATATGAAACTAACCACATCCCACAAGACTACGAAAAATAGCGACCTTGTATGGGGCCAACCGCTTAGAGAAGCGATGGTAAAATGACAGAAGGAGATCACCATTACATCACGGAAACTATTTACAAACGAGATAGCCCGAGTGCGAGCTACAGGATCTACTACACGTAGTTCTAAAAATCATTTTATTAACGAAGTTACCTCTTCCCCTCAAAAATGTATTTGATATGTTCCCCATCCTGAAGCATCTGTTATTGTATTAATTTCTGAACTTGACTAATCGAAGATGTGTTTAAGTACATCAAATTCAATGCCAGGATTCAAGGACTACTAACATTATGCATTTGTTATAGATACAGACAAAATCTTTCTTTGTTTATTAGGAGCACTAACAATATTCCTACCAGTTGTACATTTATAAGACCCGCTTTTAATTCTAGAAAGAAAATTATCCAGGCTTGACAATTGGGGTTCTGGTGTTTATCATCAAACAAAAAAGAGATCTCTGAAGCGTTGTAATTGAACGGTAAAGAAGTTGCTGATGGTGAGAAATTCATTAGTTACAGTCAATGCATAGAGAGATGAACTATTCAATGTTGGCTTATCTGGGGTAGTGATGCGGTGAAGGTAAAAATTAGGGTGTACAATTGTAGTATACGAAGGTGAATGCCATTTGATTCTTTTAAAATTACAAATAACCTGATATTATGACCTGCGTTCTTGAATGAAACGAGCTCAAGGCAGTGAACACTGTCACCACACATTTGAAAGAACAAAGTGCTTTTCACCTGATTGTTTATCTCGTCAGAACTAAGAATTGTACAATATCTTGCACCAAATGAACGAAACGACAATGGTGCCAAAATATCCTATTCATTTCCCCCGCTGTAGTTAGGCATTCCCTCATACTCCGAATTTCTAATTATTTAAAAACACAATATCAAATTATGATATTCTTTTTAACTCTTATTTAAATATTTCATCTATAATGTAGCTTCGTTTAACGATTTCCATGATTGCTTTACCTTGCCGAATGCTAAGCCCCTTAGTAGTCCAAGTTAATGTGGCAGTACTGATTATACCCCAGAAAATGAATGCTTAGGCACATCGGTTTGAAGACCAAACCTCATATTGAGATGAATGTCAAATGCTACCAATGAGATGGCAGCATATCTTCGACACTGAATTCGAACCCTAACGAAAGGGTTGGTTCTCTTAAATCGAAGTTGTTCACCAATCCCTTGCATTTTCCCCACATTTTAAAATTTTGTCCTAGCGCTCTGTTAGACAGTTACAAAGCGCTGACCTCCTCTAGCACTGAGGTAACTCATGAAAGGTCAAACTCAACGTGAACACACTGGCATGCCCTGTGCTACATGTTGTGGACTTCCCTTTGTTTTAATTCTTATTATTTTGAATAGGCTATAAATTGTAAAATATAGAAATACATATGACGGTCTGTTAAAGAATTGTACTGAACTAACGAATGTAAGAGAAATTCAATAGTTCACTATGTTACATAATCAGTGAACCTACCCTTGATTTCTTTGCCCATCTTTTCCTGGCAGCTTGTGTTAATTCGACGTATCTAGCGGGAAGGAGTAATACATATTCAATGTTATTTTAACAAGCCATCAGAACACACACCTAGAGCTATCAAGAACTCCTGACAATACCCGTGTAAGTACAGCCGTCCCCCCCCCTACCTTTTCGACGTCGGGCAGGCGGAACATTGCTACGCATGATCAAAAGAAGACTAAGAGATTGTAGTACGGTGAAGTAAACATTTGTTTTTCCGACAGAAAATAAAATGCGGCGATATATCATTGATACTATTTTTATGCTATTCATAGGGAGTCAGTTATCTGTCACAGTATTCACGTGCAGCATGAGCAGTTATTGTACCTTTTTTTCCTAATAAAGAAGAATTCAAGGACGGAAACTAGGTCCAGTGAGATCCTAGGGAGGCATTATTTGCATTACTTCAGTAGGACTTTGAGGAAAGTGAATGTGACAATAGGACGGACTAACGGAATGCACAACTTTTAGAATGTTTCCATACTGGGTAATGTGCTGAAAAATTAAGTCGGCAAAGGAGAAGTTTGGATTTGCATGAAATACTTCCACAAAACAATCAGCTGTGCAGTGAGATATTGTTCTAGCGTAGTTGTCATGACAACAGTGAGGGAATTCTGAAAGGTTTACGTTGAAACAACTTTTGGGGTAGCAAAAAGATAAAACATGAGGGAGACATACAAAAATCTGCATATTTAGGGCGCCAGACAAACAGAAGCACTGGCAGAAAAAAATAAATTTAGACGAAGATGATTATTTTTTTTATTACGACATTAGCGTTCTAAGTGATCACGTGACTTCGGGGTTTTGAGAAAAGTTAAAAATACATTTCCAACATAATGTTGTTTATCGTTTTAATACCAATAATCATAGCAGCATTTACTGACCTGGCATTATCGAATTTAGTTAAGTTGGTTCTGCACAACACGGTATATATGAAAAATTCACATGCCATTGTTATATAGAATGATTACTATTGTTATCATGAATTCCATCAATTAACTATAACTACAGAGATGGAGAGAAGATAATAATTCGCTACATTATAATTACCTCCTCGGAGTGAGTTTCTTTCAGGTGTTCCAACTCCTCGTAATATTCTGATGAAACTAAAAAAAAAATTAATAAACTGAATCAGAAACTGAAGTTGAAGGAAATGAATATTCCAGGAAACATCATAGCAAAAAAACATTGATGTAACTAATGAAATAATTACTAACCAATGAGCATCATCAACATTGAACAATTAAATGGCAACATCGTACCTTGTAATTACGCTAAATGGCAACATCGTACCTTCATCAATGTGTCGTTCATGCTGCGTCCTCAACGAGTATCTTAAATCTTCAAAGTCTTTCGAGTGTTTCGACTGAACAGATATTAATTTGTCTTTTAATTTTGCAACTTCGTCCACCGCGTTCCCTGCAAGAATAAAGACAAAGGTTAAAAACTAAGTGAATTTGTTATCGCAAATTTTCAACTCAAATCTCAGCGTTGCAACAAAAAAGTTGGAATCCACCAAAAATAGTAGGTGAGCATCCACATTTGCCTAAATGACAATTTCAAACTTGGATAGAAGGTTTTTAACGAGGTATCACTAGCGACTACGGAATGAAACATAAAATTGAATATTCCCAGCCCTAAAACATTCACGTTATACCTGTCCTTAGACTAAATTCTATGATAGTAATGATTCTAATGTGAAACGGAAAGAAATAAATTCTCTTCCCATGGTAGCTTTGATACATCTCAGCGCAGGGTATTGTGTTGCTTCGCCCTGCATTTTTTCAATGAAAATACAAGTAAATATGTCCGCTTTTGTAGTTTATACAGTGTAACTCTTTCACAGTAAAGGCAGCGTTATTTACTTGGCTTATGAAGCATCATCTCTGACATTGGGCAAACGACTTGCTTCCTCGATTTACTTTTCACTCAACTTTCCGCGGCTTCTACAGTTATGCCAAATGAATGGGGAGGGTGGAGGGGGGACTCTACTAGAATCCATAAAACTATTACTCTTCACCCCATGTGACGCCTCATCCTCCATTTCTTTCGCTGCAAAATTCAAACCTGCAACGTCATCTCTTACACTGACAAGCCTCAACAGCACTTCAGTGAACTTCAGATTTAACAATTGACGCGATTGGACCGAAAAATACGAGAGAAAAACCAGGGCTTATTATATACATTAAAATTGGGTTAGCTAGTCATGTCGATATTGGTATCATGTCGATATTGGTATCACGTCTTTATTGTCGACAGACTTGAAGTATACTGTTATTCTAATTACCTAGCCCCTTAATTTCGATCTCCCTCCTGCAATACTAATAAGACAACATTTGACCTTTAAACATCATGCGAACTAATAATTCCTGGCAATTGCAACGGAAATACAAAACAATCAGATAAAATAGTTTCTTCAACAGATAGTAATCTACGTTCAATCATGACCTGTTCTTAGATAAAAACAAAAAAGAAATAAAACAAACATTGCAGAAGCTTCGTAAGATTCAAATAAGTGACTTGATCATTAAGAATGGCAAATGGAAGTTTATTTCGTTAAAAAGATAAAAGTTAAAATAAGAACGTTTTGGAAGCTTTAGAGTATTGAAAAAGAAGTTATGCCAAAGAAACTATATAAGTGCTCCAATAGCCCCTCATCCTCGCCCGTATAGAGTCGGGTGAAGCAATTAAGCAACCACTTGATAAAATCAACTCCAAGGTAAGAAAGTAATGCGTCGATGTTTAATCACTTAATTTTCTTAACCAAGGAAATGTGCGCCTGGCCAAGCTGTTGACAATGCTATCTACAACGGGCTGATGAGACAGCGAGTGACCAGGGTGCTACATTTGTCCTTGACACCATTTATACGAGAACGGATCCATTTGGGAGTGGATCCCTTTGGATCCGTACTCGTTTTTGCAGGCGTTTACACGGGTACGGATCCAAAATTGACATGCGTTTAGACGAGATCGGA